>JAWWEQ010000045.1:32616399-32640199 GCA_035583055.1 Torymus tubicola | reverse complement strand
TTTTCACAGATAGTCAGTTTGATCTTTAAGGAGCTAAGATGTTTTAGCTATATACCAAAAGTGGGACAAAGTGAAGCTAATACTGGGACAAGGAAAATTTTTCTTTTGCGACATTCTCAGTATCCTATATAATGGCAGCACTATGCAGCGAATCTCTCAGCCAAACCAGATCAGGGCCGAGGTTTCCAGGTAGTGCGGAGGGAGCGGATCTCGAACCACTTCCGTCGCACTCGTAAGTTTACCCGTTTCTGCGACTGGCGCTTCATGCACCGCGCTCGCCTCGGTGTTCTTCCTCTCAATGGCAACCGGAGATGGGACATCGGGGCCGATAAGCGCTGTCGCAGATGCGGGTATAGCCTCGAAACGACCGCGCATGTGTTGAGTAACTGCAAACCGCTTCATGCGGCGAGACAGCGGATGCACAACAATGTGCAGGACAGGCTGGTGAAAGCGGCAGCTAAATGTCCCGGGACAATATCGGTCAACCAGACCGTCGTGGGTGCCCACGGTGAAGCTGCGTCCCTTCGTCCCGACATTGTAGTGCAGGACGAAGAAACTAAGAACATCAAGATCATCGACGTAACTATCGAAAATCGGTGGGAGGCACTCCAGGCGGCACGACAAGAGAAGATGCGTAAATATCTTTCCCTTGTCGAGCAACTGGAGAGCAAAGGCTACGTCGTTGATCTGGACGCCTTCATTGTGGGCTCACTCGGCGGCTGGCATAACAACAATGACCAGATCATCGACTCCCTCATGATTTCTCGCAGATACGCGGAACTCATGAGGAAGCTGATGATCTCGGACACGATCCGATGGTCCCGGGACATTTATGTGGAGCACGTGTCGGGGGTGCGTCAGTATTAGTACAGCCCCTCTTCAATATTATACTAGTATTATTAGTAAACAACAGTATAATTATTATTATGTGTCATCATTTATGCATGGAGTTCTGTTCTAATTTATTTTGTGTGTTCCGTATTATTTGTTATTTATGTTATTATATATAGTCAGAGGTCGACCTATACAAAAATAAGCATTGTCACCAGTAGGCAAAGCGCCATGTTTATAACCCCGTTTTAGGGGCAGTACCTTTATTGATAAGAACTGATGGCATTTTGGCTTAGATGAGAGTGTATATGTATGTATTCGCTTCTCGTACACAGGTTCATTTAGCTCGCCATCTAGTCGGCTCACCCGAGGGGGAGATCTTAGCCAAAAAGTCGAAAAGCGGTTATACATACAGATACACTCTCATCTTAGCCAAAAAGCCGAGAAGCGAATACATACATATACACTCTCATCTTAGCCAAAATGCCATCTGTTAATATCTTTTTAATTCAAAATACTGTCCCTAAAACGGGGTAAGAATAGGGCTTTGCCTACTAGCAATGCATATTTTCATCTTTTGACCTCCTTTTTTTTTTTTTTTTTTTTTTTACTATTATAAAACACCCTAGGGAGTCCCCTAAGGGAGTCACGCAGAATAAAATAAAATACAATATATACAATAACAAGGAGGACGATACCACCCGCTCCCGTATGGCGCGTCGTCTTACCCCATCACCTGCCCCTGTCCGGGGCGCGATTACCTGGGGATGTGTATTTTCAATGGTTGACGCGGGGAGATGATGGTCCTTGATGTGCCGGTTATGGTTCTCCACCCACGTCACCCCACGGTAAACGCGCCCGTTGCAGAGTGGGCAAGGCAAGGGGTTATCTTGTAGTGGGAGGAGTATTATAAATCCTCCCCCCTCTACGCGCACATGATCCTCCATTATTAGTGTCTATGTATAAAATAAATCCTCCATTATTAGTGTCTATGTAAAAATACGGCCCGCGGCAGATCGCCAATGCCACGGGGACAGAAGAAAAATAGTATTCTGCTAAGACTCTTTTTATGTGGGCACCTCCTCGGACGAGCCGACTAGATGGTGCCCCGTCTTATTATGTATTCTTAGCCAGAAGGCCGAAAAGCGGTTATACATACAGATACACTCCCATCTTAGCCAAAAAGCCGAGAGGTGAGTATATATATATACACTCTCATCTTAGCCAAAATGCCATCTGTTCTTATCAATATACACTTCGATCTTTGCCTAAAAGCCGTCGATGCTTTGGTTCTGTCCTCACGGCGCGAACATTTGAATTTGACATCTCTCTTTCCCCTCTCCTCCCTTTTTCTCTTTCTCTTTTATACAAGATTTATTATTTATTTTTTATTGAGTATTTATCCTATATGCAAAATTTTTATTTCTAAATTTTCGAAGAAATTTAAAAGGTGAAAAATTACTGAAATTCGCTGATATGTATTAATTAAATTCTTGAGAACAGACTTACAAAAATTCTATGGTATATTGTTATCTAAATTATTTGCAGAAATATATCCTAAATAAAATAGTGTTTAATATTTGTAAAGAAAGTAAAAAAAAAATGTTTTGTAAACATGAGCGTGTAACGAACCTCCACAAGTTTTTTATTTTAAAAAAATAAGTAAATTACAAATCTTTTAAGTAATTAAACTCAGAGTTGTAAGAAACGATTAAATTTATGGAAAAGTTTTCTTATCTAATGCTTCTTCAATTGTTAGATACAGGAAATGCATTTTTTTCAGTTTTCCATTTTTCCCTAGAAACTATAGTAGACAAAATATATTAAAATTTTTACAAATTATATGTATTCATATTTTGCATTATTATGTTTTTTTAACACACACACACACGCACACGCACACGCACACACACACAACCACCTATAAGCGATGGACGAAACTTAAATTTTTAATACTAATATAAAAGTTTCTCTAGGAGAAAATAAAATTTGTTTCGTCAACTTTTTAAGTGTTTACATGAAAAAATGTCATTTTTCAATCGATTCAATGCTTTAACTTGTCGCATTTCATCAAATATTAGTCGGAATATCGATTTCCTTATGCTTAAAACATTTTGTTTACTTACATTATGCATCATCTGGTACGTACTAGATTGATTTTTATAAGTACAATGTTAGTTTTCAACAAATATGAATTTTTATCTGATGCACAAACATAAACGAAAATTGAAATATATGTAAATTTTAGTAGACATTAGGAATTTACATTTAGGTGAAATTTTTCGTGAGGATGTATAATGCACTTTAGTGCGGTTATTATTCGCAGACGTAAGTAATTATATGACTTTCAATCTTAAAAAAATATTACTGAGAAACAGTCGAATAAATGTTGCGTATTAAATATTACTTTCTTTGAATTGTATAAGAATGATTAAATATGTTACAATTGAACTTGAAACCTGAAAAGATAATTATTTATTGATAAAAGGAATACTTATTTTCGACTAGCATAAAACATTTATAAATACCTGTATTATTAAAGATTCATCCAATGAGAACAAATTGGAAACTGAAAAGTTTACATTCTTATGAAGCAGTAAATTAGAAAACTGATTTAACTAAAAAATAAAAACGTGTAAGACTCGTTATTTCGTATATACGTATATAATGAAAAAGGTTATACATAAATTACCAAATTAACTAATTGATTGTCATGCAATCTTCCTATGCTTTCATTTATGACTTCTCCTGTTTTCTTACTCTGCACACACAAAAAATATTTATCTATATAATTTTTTGAATAATCATCTACCCCATTGTTTTTTTAGATATTTGTAAATCTTTTAAAGTACCTCGATAACAGCCGCAGTGGCACTCTTGACCAAGTTAATCGACGAGAGACTAACAAACACCAGATAAATTGTATTATGAATAGATATATACACCATTAACCCTTGCGCCTGGAACCAAATCTGCTTAATAACATAGTACAAGTATATTATCAACGTAGAAAAGATGTTCATGCTGCAAGAAAGCATCAATGGGGAATAAAAGTTTGATACATCCCCTGATATGCGTCCTACTGATATATAAAAGTCGCGCAGCTGCGATACTCTTTTAAGTTTGATTCGTTGAGCACAATTTTTAATAAATGTTATATCATAATCGTCGGTTGTATCTTCTAACGTACAAAGTAAGCTAATATTTATAGTCTCAAACATGTGACGTATGACTTTTAAAATAATAGTGTACTGTACCAGCATAGCGTTTATTATGAGACTGTGTAATGTTACACTTCCAAAATACATGGTTACATCGCTAAAACCTATGGGAATAGACACTATACACGCGACTGTCGTCAACAAATTTGCAAATAAAATTATCTTTACTTCTTTTAATAATTTCCATTCCCTTTTTG
This sequence comes from Torymus tubicola, assembly GCA_035583055.1. Taxonomy (NCBI): domain Eukaryota; kingdom Metazoa; phylum Arthropoda; class Insecta; order Hymenoptera; family Torymidae; genus Torymus; species Torymus tubicola. Next base: position 32,635,950 of record JAWWEQ010000045.1, on the reverse strand, counting down.
TACAGGATCGTTTGTCAAAGCTTCTTGATAGTTTGCCAAGCACAGCCAATTTATTACTGATCGTTATAACTTTATCTTGTTGCGTACAAAATATTACTAGAATAAAGATCGCTGTGAAGAAGCATAGTAAAGTTTGAGATGTATCGATGACTTTTTCTGTCAAATTACGTTCAATTACATCACTAATTAATGATAAGTTTATACTTGGATAAAACGAACAAATCGTTAAACAAATTAACAGCACATTGTAGAATAAACCTTTTTTGGAGCGATGGAATACTTGATTTTTTTTATTGGCATTATTTTCCAATATAGTGTCATAAGTTATTGTTGCAGTTCCGAAAAATTTTAAAAAGTAGAATGTTATTTTTACGAAAAATACGTTAGAACTAATTTCATCTGCAATGGGTAACATGATATAGCAATGTTTGTTTGTCACGTTTATTTTTCCAGAACAATAATAACGAATCCTTTGCGAACATTTGCAGTGTATATGAACTTATTCTATGTTTAGTTCAACGTATTCATAGATGTAATCAATGTAGGCATACTAACAATTTTAACGTCTGTGCTTATTATCCTCCACTGCTACTGTACTAAAAGATAAGTACTTTTGTAATTAGTCCGAGCAATAAGTACAACCTATGTTTAGACAAGATCAAATTCCTATGAATTATTGTTTATCTTTTGTTATTGTATATGTTATTTACTTTATTATATGTACACGTAAAAGCTTTATACGATTTTTTATAAAATAATAGTGAAGGGGTATGAGGCTCAATCTATTTGTAATATTATTACTTGACTCCTTTACTTATATTACTTTGCTCCAAAACCATATACTTCGTTGCGTTTTATCAAAACTACACTCAGAAATATTATTGCGCGAGTCGATAAATATGTCCTATATAATTTTCATATTCTAAAATTAGTATACGAATACGTTAAAAACTATTTTCAGAATTTTACTGAATTCTTTTACAGAATTTTACAGAATTTACTGAAGACTTTATAGAATTTTTACGTCCAAATAATTATGTAAAATTTTTTAATATTCCTTTTTGTTAGCTTAATCTATATTTTATCTAGTCTTCGTAATACCGAAGCCTCTATCGGCTTTAAACTGTAAAAGAATTAATAAGCGGGTAGTAATCGATCCTATAATTTATAAAACAAAATTTTAATATAAAATTTTCATATTATTTTAGCACCTACCGCACATTATCAAAGATTCATCCAACGAAAACAGGCGGAAGATAGTGACTTTTGTTTTTTTGTGAAGTAATAATTTTATAAATTAATTCAACTGAAAAAGACAAACTAATTATACGTCAATAACTCGTATATATAAAGAAATAAAAAACGAATGGAAATTTTTACCTGTGGTTTGTTATTTGTGAACTTAGAAAGCTTCCAAAATATTCATGTTTAATTTCCCCTGTACGCTCACTCTATAAATTAGCAATATATTTTTTTCATTAAACATATGTAACTTTTGACAACGTAACAAATTATATATCTGTGGCTTCGAGATATAACGACATAAGTCCACTTTTGGAGTTTCTGGGAAAAATGGGTTTCAATGTTCAAACTTACTCGTAAGATCGGAATAAACGAGATAGCCCGCGATACTGTACTAATCAATTAACATATTTAAAACAAAAATTTACACAGTGTTATGACCAGGTTATGCATTTCCTCCTTCGTGAAAAATCGATAAAAGTATGAAGTTATGTCGTTATGCCGGGAACTTGCATTTATCTAATAGTCCTGTTCTCGTTTATTTTTTGATCATTTTCGTTAATTTAATTATGAATTCCGATCAGAATTAACAATTAATCAACGAATAATTATGTTAAAAATAATACAACTTGAATTCGCGATAAATTAAAAAGCATTTGGACTTATGTCATTATGCCGCGCACTAAATTTGAAAAATGGACTTACGCTGTTACGTTTTCCGTATATCGTAGCTTTAGGACAATATTTTAGCTACTACTGACAGTCTCAAATGAACAAGACCCATTTAAAGATACAAAATCCAAGGTTTTCCCGATTTTCAAACAAAATGGACTTATATCGTTATGCCTCGGAGCCACAGATATTATCTATTGAATATTACTTAAAAAATTCTGTATTGTATAACAACTAAGAAATACTTTGACAGATCTGTTATATTATATACAGTGTACGAATTTTAAAACAATATATAATTTTACGATAAAAATGTATCATCAGAAAGCCATTTCTTCGAGCGATCACTTGTCACTGAGTGACACATTGCTACTAAATGAAAAAGAATAGTTTATAATTAATATGTACACACGTACGAGTGAACCATAGCAGTAGTCAAATACACGAATAGTCAGACACGCTCGCATACCATTTACCACTCGCAGTAACAATATCGTTAATGTATCCTCGACAACTGATAAAAACCCAATTATCCTCAACACATCGACTATATCTACCATAAGTAACGTCAACTCCGATAACATCTCAACGCATAACACTGTATGATTAATATACATATCACGCAACCGATCTCAAGCTTTCTTTCCTCTACAATACCATTATTTCCCTTCCTTATCATAATAATTTATACCTCAACGACGACATCGTCGATACACTTGGTGATCATAGCAAGAGCTACCCCTACTGACACACAAAATGCACAATTGAGCCGGCGTTTAAATAATTCCCTTCGTCGACGATGGGTTTCTGCACATAGCTGTAAACGTCAAAATGCACATAAGCATCAGTGGAGAGTAGAACTCGGATACTTTCTTTGAAACTTGCGACATCGTAACGTATACCTTCTCGACAATCTTTGTTTGGCTACTACTGATGATTGATACGTGGTCATCGCGTATGGACATCTCGACGATGTTGGCGTTTAATATTGCACTGAACTGTACGACCATCGTATGAAAAGGAAAGTGAGGATTTTTCAAGGAAGGAAAATCAAATGACACTAACGTTTAGGGATGTACTTGTATTTTATTAAAAAAAAACACGTGCTTTACATACATTCAATTAATACCTTCTCATATTAGTATACAATCGTAAAATTTTCTTTGACAGACTCTACTTACACGAACAAGCGTAGAAGAAAAAAAATGTTTTTTATTTTTAGAATATAAATTATTCAACCAAAATAGGAGATAAAGAATAAAAACTAAAAAATATTACGCATTTGGAATGTAGTTGTGTTTTTTCACTTTGGAAAGTATTGGGCACAATGTGATTCGCTGATCAATATTTACCTACGAGACCTAGTCAGAATTACAACTTCATCACAACTACTCGCTTCTTTCTTCCATCGACATTATTTATTTACTTTTTTTTTGTTCACTATTTTTATCATCTTAAAGACTATTAGTAACAAAACAATTACATTGCCTAAAATCCTTACGAAGCTTCGCTTCTTTGGAAAAAGAGATCCTAAAACGTTTCGAACAGTCACTTCAAATTCATACTAATGTAATAATAATTAATCGATCACATAAAGTCGTTGCGTTCTAACGGACTTGCGATCGCGCGCCTTGAGTTAGTAATTTTATTATCGTGTCATTGCACTTTACTTGTTTTTACTTTGCTAAAATTTAGTCAATATTAATGACAATAAAATCACTCTTTATACAATTCTCGATCTAAAAAAATAATAAAAATAAAAATAATCATTCAACGCTAATTTTAATAAAGCTTTAGTGAGTATAAACAAATATTCGTAATTTTCCATTGCAACTTTTTTTTAAAACAAATTTATAAATAAAATTATTCTATTTTTGTGCTTTTTTCCATTCTTAGCGACGATAGTCCGTGAATACGACAATTGAAGTTTTACACATATGAAATAGAATTATCGCAGAAGTTTAAAGTTTTTTCATCTCAAGCATTATAGATATTTTAAATGCCACTTTAACGTAACTTTGAGAAATAGAGTTAAAAATCACTCTTAATGCTAAATACCTGTGATTTTGAACGATTTATAAATAATTATAAAACTTGATATTTTATACAATGATAAAATTGTGTGTTTTTTTATACAGATTTTTATGTTTTACTTAATATTAGTATATTAAGTACTCTAAAGTTTATGTAAAAGTTTTAGTAATATTTTTATTTTGTTGAATTATATATTTAAAATTGAACTTTCATTTAAAATATTGTCTATATTGAACAATTTAATTGCTAATTAAAAGAAATATATAAATATTGAAAAAATATACGTTGATATAGTCATGAGCAAAAGCTACTTAATGTGGTTCCACCGACTTAGGCTCAACGATACATATTGACATGGTCAATAGCTCAAATTTAGATAATCAATTTAACATAAATTATACATTTTGTCTGAAATATAATATATCATTAAATTTGATTTATAGAATATAATTTTCAAAAATTAAATATACACATATTTTGACTTTGAAATGCGATAAAATAAATTCATCGGAAAAATTGTTTTCATATGTAACACTATAAAAAAAATACAAGTCGAAATTTTTTTCTAAAAAATTTTCTTTATAATTCACAAAAATAAGTCTTCTTGTAGCACTCTGACTAGGTATACGGTTTGCTGCAATGGAGCCACTTTAAATTATTTAAACAAAAACCTTAAATTGTTTTAGTAAACGTTATTTTTATTAACAAAGATTTAGTAATATCAATTGCATTAAAGAAATCACTGAGTGATAAAAATATCGATGAAAAAACTTGATTATTTTTCTCAACATAGAAGATATTTCAAGTAAAACTTCGGAATATCAAATACAATACTTTGTAGAAACTTTAAATTCAGAGTATCAAACATACGCCATGCGTAATAAAAAACACCCCATTAAAGTAAATAAAAGGGCTGCGATTATCTCATGCCTTTCTAAGACTATTTCTATATTCTTAAAATTGCATAAGATTGGCATAGCTCTCATACGAAAGTGGCAAATAGTTTTTATATCCCCCCCCCCCCCCCCTCAAATTAAACTTAAAATATCGAAAAATCACAGGTTTATCGTCGTAAAATGCATCATCCCTCATCTTACATTATTCTTTTCTTTTAATAATATCGAATTTACGAACGACTATATATTTTTGTTTGCCATTAAGTATAAAATGTAATATATATTTTTATGTATTTATAATATATATAGTCCTATACACAATCTCTGTACAATTGCTGTCCTCGGATCTATGCTTCTAGTCAGCAATCGTCTTACCCTCTTACCCCGATGGAAATTATTGACTACAAGACGTTTTTGGCGAGATATCCCACGAATACAAATAGAGTACACTTTTCTTCAGGTAACGTTTCAGAAAATGTCGATAACAGAAGGGATACGTTTTGATGGACGTTTTAGAAACGTACGCATTTATATAAAATTGTGCGGTGATTCGATTGTTCGGAAAATTGAGAAAAACCCTAAAATCATCGAAAACCAGAAGAAACGCGACGCGTACAAAAGTTAAAGAAGATTGAAGTACACATCGAGACGACACCGCAAAGTATGTGTGTGTAGGTGTCAGTCGCAATGCTGTCACAACGCTTATTATGGCAAAAATTTCGTTCTCTATCGTACTGAGATCTCTCTGATGCGACTACACCTTACCACATAGCCCTCGGGCATTAATTTGTGTTTTTTGTATTATTTCTTCCTTTTTCCACCAGGGCGCTCGTACGCGTATAAACAACACGTCTCTCCACCTCGTTTTTGATTAGAAGCAAGTGACGTCTTTCGCGTCGAACTTGGACTGCACGGTGAGCTGCTCGTCGGCAAAGTCCATGCCGAAGGGCACGGAACTGGAGGTGACACCACCGCCGGCAGCGGACCTGCCGCCGCCGCCACCGGCTTGCCTCGCGTCTTCCTCCTCGTTCAATATGTTGCACATAATTCTGTCGTCGTAAAGAGAGAACCTTGCCGCAGCGTTTTGGTTACTCCTGCCACGTACCTTGCGCACCGAGGGCGGTAGGTCACCTGGTGTCTTTATACGCATGTGAGGATCCTTGAGCGCAACGTTTGAAGTCGAGCTGAAGATCTCATTGAACTTGTCCAGACTCTCCTGCCGGCTGAGGTTCGTTTCGCTGCGTTTGCTCTTCAGATTGACAAGCGGTAAAGTGGAAGGCCTCGACGACGAGGAGGAATTTGACGGTGACGCTTCCTCGTCTATGCTACTATTGTTGTCCTCTTTTCTGCGTTCGCTGTTTTTCTCGGACTTTCCAGCGATTATTCCATTAACGTACTTGCCACCCGACGACAACGTGACATTCGTTTCGACTATCTTGGACTGCTGGTTTGCATTCTTACTCGAGAGCAGATTCGACTTTGAATCCTCGCGATCGATCTGGCACTTGCTGTAGCCAGGATGGTGGTGCTGGTACGTAAGTTTCTTGTTAGCCAAGATCTTCTTGAGATTTGCCCATCCGGAGAATCGCCGGCGATGCGGACTTTCGTGTGGATTACTCGGTAAGGCCGTGTAACACGACTCCTGGACGTTAGTTTGCTTCAATTTGTTGTACGAGCTGCTGCTACCAGCGCCGCCGCTACTACTGCACTCCGAGATGACATTCTAAACAAATAAAAAGGATTTATATTTGGATATAACTTTAATGGGAAAATATTATAAAATATTAACTATAATTATAATTCACAACAAATTTCACAATACGCTAATCTTTTAAGTTCTATTATGATTTAGGAAACTTTTGACCAGCGTACTACATATTATTATCAACATTTCTGGCATAATAGCTTCTATAAAAAATCGAAAACTATTATAAATTTGATTCTGGAAATACGGAATCCTTTTTACCATTTGACAACAACGAACCCAACTATCACCAAACATCCTAAACCCTCATTGCTCACCTGGACGTAAGGGATCGGCGTAACAGGCCTGAGCGACAATTGTTGCGAGCCCGCCAGATGATGTAGATGTTGTTGTTGTTGTTGCTGCTGTTGATGATGGTGATGATGATGATGCAACTGTTGCTGCTGTTGTTGTTGTTGCTGTTGTTGCTGGCCAAGGTAATCATGAGGAACGAGACTTTGGGTCTCGCTACTCACGAGTTTGCTGTACAAGGATGCGTCGTTGGCCGCATGCTTCGATGATTTGTTCACGAGGATGTTACCTTGGCAGCCAAGCTCCTCGCACGAGTCTGACTGCATCATTAAATTACGCTCCATGCATGGGTTGCGACCCTGGTAAGGCTGCAAGGGTGGTTGCGTTACTGGCGCCGGTGACGCTGGAGCGCACGTTATCATCGCCGCTGTCTCGTTCGAGTTTTTCCCTGTAATTCAGGACGTAATTGTTTTTACTGACGTATGGATGTGTTTAATTTTCTTAAAAGAGAAAAGGCGTGTTTTACTGTGCTTGAATTTGATTTACTAATCTTATACAATGTAACGGTTTCACTTATTCTTTTTTCAAAGTAGTCTCAGAATTATAATTGTATTGATTAAATCATATCGGTTGAAAAATAAATAAATAATGCATTTTTATGTAAATATACTTAATACTAATACAAACAATGTAATTTTCAAATATAATATTTTAAAAGTTATTTATAATAATTTATTTTAAATTGTAGTTATATATTTAAATGTTTTTTTTTTGAACATCATCAATTGATTGTTCATAATTTCTCTATTAAGAGTTTTTTGGCTTAATAAAAAGAATACACTACAGTTACAATTTAATAATTGTAAATAGAAATAACAATGTCAACAATAAAGTATCAAAAAAATTTTTTTTAAAATGTGTCACTATTTACTACCCGGAAGAATGCGAAGTTACAGTATTGATTTTTAACTTCATGGCTTTTTAAGAAAAATTCGCTGCGCATAAAAATGGCTCTCAACACCTACACTGCAACATGATTGGTGCACTGGTTTGTGAGCTTCGACTGTTTACAAAGTCAGGTGCTACCTAACCTCAAATCAACATAACAGCAGAGAGTAAACGAAGCTACGCAGCGATGTTGTACGCTGTCAAATGTTTATTTATTGTCGTGGAAAAATGTAAGAATTGAGTGCGAGATGATCGCGTCAGGTTGTGTTTCAACAACCGATGTTTGAGAAATATCGATTGTAGCATCTCGAAAAACTTGAGCAAAATGAGCACGAAATCAAAGAAAAAGTTACGAATATTGTACAGTAGAGAAACCCTGAAAGAGGCCATGGCTGCGATCCATGCCGGCATGTCGATTAACACCGCGAGCAATAAATATCACATTCCCAGGTCGACTTTGCAAAGCAAGAAGGTGGGCAAGTATGCGGATAAACGGCCGGGACCCGATACCGTACTGACTACCACGGAAGAAGCCTCATTAGTTCAGTGGATCATTAGCTGCAGCAAGTGTGGTATGCCCGTTGGCAAGCAACATCTGCTCAACAGTGTTGCTCTCATGGTGAAGCTGCTGAACAGGGAGAATCCATTTGCCAATGGTCGACCAGGTAGACACTGGTATCAAGGCTTTTTGCGACGGCATGAATATGTGGTAGAAAAGATAACAGAGAATACTTCCATTGCCAGAGCAGCAGCTTGCGAGGCAAACATAAAAAAGTGGTTTTCAGTTGTCAAATCATATTTAGAAGAGCGAGGGTTATTGAACATTGAGCCTTCAAGAGTATTTAGTATGGACACTGTATTACTAGCGTATTCTGAGGCTGGTGAATTTAACAAAAACTTATCTGTACATGTAGCTGCTAATGCAGCTGGGGAATTGGCACCTCCAATGATAATGTGTAATTATCAGAGGGTACCTGGAAAAGTCTATGAAAACTTTTCCCAGCTGTGGTTTTGTAGAAAATCTGAGGGTGAAAGCATGACACCAGAAAATTTATTTGACTATGTGACAAAGTGTTTTTATCCATGGTTAGTGGAAAAAAAAGTTGAATTTCCTATTTTATTGTTCCTAGATGGTAAAGTACCACATCTGACTTTAACACTAAGTGATTTCTGTTGGAAAAATAAAATTGAATTAGTAGCCCTGCAACCAAATGCTTCATTTGTACTTCAACCATTAGAGGTATCATTATTTCCATTATTAAAGGAAGCTTGGCAAAAAGCACTCAGTAGGTACTGTACAAAAACAAAGACTGTTAATTTATTAAAAGAACACATAGCTTCCCTATTCAAATCAGTTATGGATGGATTTGATCTTGTTAAAATCTTAAAAGAAGGTTTTCAAAATAGTGGACTGCACCCATGGTCAGACAATGTAATTAATTATGAAAAAATTCCTAAACGAGAAGTAGAAAAAGTACCAGCAGAACGTGAAGAGTATACACCATATATACCACAAGTGACATTGTCACCACAAGTACAAGAATTTGCAAAAGATTCTGGTATAACAATTGAGTTTTTACAGTATTTCGAACAATTGCTTGATCCTGATACATTACAAGCCTTTAAGAATGTTCAAGAACATGATGAGTGGACCGGAAAATTAGAAGACACTGGTCTTTTTTACTTTTGGAGAAAAATTGTTAACTTATGTAAGACTGATAAAATGAAACTGCAACAAAATACTGCTTCCCTTATTTATGATACAGATAGTGTGAGTATCACTTTGTATCATTATTATATTTCTTAAATTTTAATAATTGATGCACATTATATATTATTACAGATATTACAGATTAGTTATGAAGAGACTGACATTCACTCTGATTGGAATGAAAATAAAGATATGGAATTTATTGAAGATCCATTGAAGTTATGCATAACTCAAATGGAAGAATCTTAAAAAGACTTAAAATTAAGCTATTGTAATAATTTTAATTCTGCTGTGAGAGTTTAAGAACATTTACAATTGTGGAAATTGTATAGTTATTTCTTAATTATCTACAATTTTTATATTAAAAGATAAGTGTATATTTATTTAAAAAATTAAATTCATTTACGAATTTCAGCATTTTTAAGTTTATTGTTGAATATATTATAGAATATAGCAATGAATCTTTACAAAAAGATGAGGTACATAAAAGTGATAATAAAAACGTTATTTCGAAAGAGTGTACTTTTTAATCTATTTTTATTAAAATTTTAAAAAACTCATTACTTCATAGTTGTGGAATTACACTGGTATTTAGTTTTCAAATAATTTATTCGAGAAAAAATGTAAATTGTAGCAAACGTGATTGTAAATATAAATAAAAAATTAATAAATAATTTAAATAAATATTGTTTTAACTCTCCTCTTTCCTCCACATTCGACAAAAAAAGAAAGAAATGATAAATATATAAGTTAGTAATTTGGCTATTCACTATCCATTCATTTACTCATTTACGAAAAGCGACGTTACATTTCGAATTGAAGATTAGAAGCATTGTTAGATTTATTTGCTCTGATTTAACTATAGGCAGTATTTATGAAGGAATAACTATTCCAATATAATAATATGAATTCAAAATTAATATTTTTAATGAAATGAGGTTACTATTTTAATTAAAAAAAAACAAACATTTAATTAGATCCGTAGAAAATCCGTAAGTACAAAAAAAAATTAAAGAACTTCTTTGTCTATTATTATGACCTGCTTTTTAATTAATTAATTTACTTACCACTGTGCTCATGAGTGTTGCTTTCGGCCGGAGATAAAGTTACTAAATTGTCTACCAAGACGTCGTTGCCGTCGTTCATTTGCACAATATGAGAATCGTGATGCGGAACGTCACTATAAAGGCTGTTTGTTGTCGAAGGCACAAGTCCACAATGTGAGTTAACCATTGGACTCCCATCCGTGAAGTACATTGTAACTAAAATACATGTAGTAATGAACAAATAGATATTTTTTTACAATTAATTTTTTCAAAACGATAAAATTTCCTAAAAAATTAAGTTTATTTTTAAGTAAGATTTCCATTCCAACATAAAATGGATATTTTATAATTAATAGGAAAAATAAATAGGATTATTTGAAATTTTACTATCGTTTATACGAGCAAGAACTAAAAATAGCGAAGGAAACCGTCCATCAAATTGATTGACTACTCACTTCGATGGGATTGAAGTTCCATTAGTCGCTCTTCAATGCAAAGAGCAGTCAGTCTAGCTTCGGCGTCAGAGTCCCAGCAGTCTTCCATGGTTTCTCTAATTAAGCGCACCCCGGGTTTATCGACCAAGCTTCCCTCCAGGAGCGGCCGAGCTTTATTCCGAGAAACCAGTATTTGCATTTGCTCGAACGTTGGATGGAGACCTAAGGAAAGATATCAATTTTTTATATATTGGAGCATAAGTAATATAATTATGTATTTGAATAAATTAAACTATTTATAAGTATGTACTTTAATCTTATAAATAACAAATATTGTAAAAACCGATAGAATCGTAATAAAATGTAGAAAAATCTGATAAAACTAAATAAAATCCTGGCCTTACCTATTTCTTTTTCAAACGGTTGCCTGTACGGCGGCATCTCCGTACCAGGAACATAAACGTCGGTACAGCGCGATACCAGCTCCCAGAGGATCAAGCCCATTGCGTAAACGTCGATTTGCTTCAGGGAGCTCTCACAGTCACGAAGATTTACTGCCCCTTCGAGCACCTCGGGCGCCATGTACTGCAGCGTGCCGACCTAAGTGGAAAAAAGAAGAGTTTTCACGACTCGCACACTTGAGTTCGTTCTACATGCGTGTCCTATTTCTCAGATGTTGGAAATTCGGTAAATATTGAGATAGAGATCATTGTATTTTTTAAATAGACTCTTTTAACTGTTGCATTTCATAAATTGTTTTATTTGAAATTTCATTTAAAGTATACTACTAAAAATTCATTCTTTGTTGGTCTCAGAAAATCAGAATTCAAGAAAGAATGATAAGGATTCTTTAATTTTGTATTTACAATGAGTGTATCTTACATCATTAATTGATTTGGTTTCTGCATGTTGCTCTTCTCCATTGGAGTAGTACTTAGATCCTGAGATTTGTACTGCAAGACCGAGATCACAAATGCAGCAAGTGCCATCAGCTTTGATTAAAATATTTCTTGAATTCATATCTCTGTGTGCTATACATGGCTTAAACTTATCTGGAATTTAAAAAAGTTATAAATATGTTTTAATGAAAAACATTGAACATTCTTTACGATTTAATGCAAATATAATAATTCCAAATAAATAAATCTACATACCTCCTCTACGAATATCAGTGTGTAAATATGCAAGCCCCTTAACTATTGAAAGTCCCATTTTACAAAACGTCATCCAGTCGTATGTATGATAGCGTAAAAATTCAGTTAAAGTACCACCAGGTGCATAGGAGAATACCAATAAGTATTCAGTATTACCATCCATGCTAATTCTTTCATCAGAACCTGAATAAAATGTTTTAAAGTGATTGTATTAGTGATTTCCTTTCATTAGTAAATATTTAAATTTATTGAAACAAAAAAATTACCATAATAATGTAACAGTGAAGGATGCTCCATAAAAGGTAAGGAATATATATCTCTTTCATTTAGGAAGTAACTTTGATAATGGCCTGGAAAGATCTTTACAGCAACATCTTGATCTCCCATGCTACCTTGCCAAACTGATCCATATCGTCCTTGACCTATTATTAATTAATATTTATAATATATTATATGTTCTAAATGAATTTAATTTTTTTTTAATTGAAATATAAAAATTCTTTATTTGAGAAGTTTCTAAGTAATTATCATGTAAATTAAATAAAATAATTCTTACCAACTATTGTTGAAAGTTTTAAATGGTCAACAGTATAAGTACCAGTTCTGAGCCCACTACCATCATTGTAACTGTCATTGTATGGCAGTGGTTTACCCAATCTCATTAAAATGTTGTTTCTATACACACGAAATATTAAAAAGATCACTGTAGTTGTGACTAGTAAAACGCAAGCTAAGGTAATCGTTGTAATAAGCATGTGTTCTGAGTCCACTTGTTCCAAATATTCTGTTGCTAAAAAACGGAAATAATAGTTAATTTAAAAAACAATTTTGAAAAATAAAATAAAAATAAAAACATAAGGGTCTTAATATCAAAATGAAAACAAAAAAGTAAATACCAAACTTCAGTAAGAAGGAAATAAACAAAAGTAGGTAGTTAAAAATAAAAATTCAAATAAAATAATTAATTCAATGGTGAATAAAAGTTATTTACTTATTTTTTATTTGAAGTTAAGATAACCCTTCAAGAAAATAAAATAAACGAAATAAAAAATACCTGTAATGATCACACTTAAATTATTCTTACTTGCTGGACTGGTTAATAGTAACTTATTTTCAAAAGGATCAGTGACATTAACATTGCAGTAATCTTCTCTACAGCAACAGAACTTGGCGTTGCTTAGAGCTTTGGTCCACCGATTTGCTATGCATTCTGAATGTTCACACTCTTGACCTTCTTGTTTCCAACATCCTGTACAAAGCAGCATTTACATTAAAAACAAATTCAAGAATATAAATAACAATAAAAATGTTCACAATAAAATGTGCTCATTTGAAAGTAACAGAATAGATACCTTGAAGAAAAATATTTATTTTAGTTCCATTTGGTGAACTTTCTTCCTGCCATAATGCATAACAATATTGATTGCATTTTTCATATTTGATATCATTTTCAGTCTGCAAAGCATAAAAAGTATATCAGATAACATAATAATAACAAGTGAAGCATTATATTATTATGAAAATTATAAATATTGTAAAAGTAATATCCATTTTTTCTACTTAAAAAAAAATATTAGATATTTTATTATCTAACATTAAAGTACATTAAACTCATAGATTACTGCAAGCTTTACAGTAATACTAATACAATATATTAGATAAATATAATTCACTATGCCATTATGAAATATATTTTTTATCTATCATACACTGTAAAGTTCCAGTTTGAAATGACTCAATGTTTGAAGAAAATTTCACTATACATAAAATTTCTTCACAGCTATAGCAATCTCACCTGGGTATGATTGTTGGTATTGAAAGCATCTTCTATGTCATCCGCAGAATTCTGCGTTATGCTCTTGACATCTCTCTTTCTGACCGCACATATTTTGTCAGCTCTGACCAGGGTCAGGCCAACTCCGCAGATGACTATGACTAGTACAGTCGATACAATCGCCTTCATTGCTCCTTTTTCAGGCCAGTTTCTCTCTGGCTTATACTCTATCGCTACTCCTTCCTGAGCATCATCTCCATCTTCAATCTACTTTCAGGGTTTATTGCCGTAAAGCTTATATGTATATCTATAACACTTCAGCCCTCATCCAGTATACAATAGTAGTTCAGCTCCAATTACAACATTGGTGTTTGAGAGCATACAGGCTGTGTATATACTATGTAGGCCTCAACTCCAGGGCAAGGATCCTGCTGTCATTGTGAGCTACTGCTATATGTTGACGCGTCTACATCTGCGAGTAAATATAAACACAGACGTGTGGAAGAACACACACACACACGCATAATACACATAAGCAGGGCGTCAAAGCATAACCTCTCACCTATACAGCAGTAGTAACAGTATAGCAGCTAGTCAACACCGCTGCACTAATACGCGTGTTACCCCAAGAAGACGCACAGACGTGATAGAGGAAAAAAAAAACACTGGCCCAGTATTTCTCTATACGTGACGATAACGACGGCATGAACTCGACACTGGGCTGCGCGCGGGCGGCCGCGCCGCAATTTCCATAAACAATCGAACACTGCTATATAACGCGAGAGAGCGAGCCCTGATTTTCTCGCTCCTCCTTTCTCTCTCTCTCTGTGTCTCGGTACGCCGTATATACGTATAGTACCTAGTCGCAGACACCGCTGCTCCTCTATCTCTCTCTTTCTTTCTCTCTCTTTCTGCACACGCACACTCACGGCCGCAATCGATAAACCCGCGGCGGCGACGACGACGGCGGGAGTCGGGAGAGCGACGACGTCGCGCAGACGGCGAGTAAGTAGTAAAACGAGCGAGCGAAACCCTTATTCGCCTCTCCTCTTTCTCTCCTCCGCGAAGAACGCCGCGCAGACGCTAGCTTTCTCTCTCTTTCTCTCCTATAGTCGTATATATATATACGTGCACCGACTCACCGTCTGCGCTGCTTCTCATATATGTATATACGTATATATACACACACTGCACATGTACTATAAGAAAAAAAAGAACGAGGCTGGCCGCACACTGCACGCACAGTGCAGGAAAGGGTCACAGGAGGTGCGTGTATATATATAGTATATAGATATATATATACACGCATGGGCGCGTGTTTTGACGCTGCTTTTGCAGTATACGCAGACTTCGCCTCTCTCTCTCTTTCATTCGCAGACTACACTTCGCATATGTATAATATATATCTATATATGTATATATAACTCACGCGCACGCACTCAGGCGCTCGCTCGTGTGTTTATTATTTTTTCCTCTCTCTATATGTACTTACTCCCGCCGGAGCGAGAGAGACGCGAGATGTCTGGCGCGGTTGCGGCCAACGTATCATATATATATACATATGTGTAAGTGTGTGTGTATATATATATATACTATATATATATACACGAGTATGTGTAAAGCGTCTGCGGCAGCTAAGCGGTGATAATTTTTCGACGGTGGACTTTAAACCGGGGAAAGAGAGAGAGAGGGAGAGAGAGAGAGAACATGCCGCCGTGTGCGATGAGCGATTGATATCCGAGACTGTGTCTGGGTTGCGCGTGTCTGCTGCGTGGGAGAGACAGAAGAGGAGGAGGAGGTGAAGAGCGCGAAAAGGATGATGTTGCGTTGCGCGTTTTTTTTTGCGATTTCGTGAGAGACAGAGAGAGAGAGAGAAAGGGGGGGAATGAACGGCGCGTGATTATCTCTTCGCGGCCGGCTGCGTGGATTTCGGGATTGGAAGAGGGGAAGAGCTGTTTGAGCTACCGGTTGTGGTTTTATATAGTGTGCGTATATGATGGTGTTGAAAGAATGGATCTGTAAGTAGTATGTATAGTGGATTTTTTTTCGGAGAATATGGATGTTTAACGAAATTGTCGTTCATATCATAATTATGACATTTTTAATACTTAATGACAATAATTGTTTGAAGTAATAATAGAATGTATTGAATTTTATTGAAGTTCATTGATTAAACAATTAGTAATGGTAAGAAAGTAATAAGAATTAGTTAACATACTAAATATATGTATGTGAAACTACACGTTACGTAGTTTTCGATTTTACAATCGTTATAATAAAAGAAGTATAGGAAATTTTTAATTTTTCACACTATACTATATATATAGATTTTTTGAATCAAAGATAATAATAATGATAACAATAAATCATAAGTATTTTATGCAAATGTTAAACAAATCACGAATGAAAGTCGATTAATATTTGTATAGTATTTTTATAAAATTATCATTCAATAAAACGTTGCGTTCAACGTAACTGATATTTGTCATTAAAGTAAAAAGATTATTGCAATAAATTTATTTCAAAATAATGATATTATCACATTAGATTTATATTCAGAATTACAACAACGAAAGATCAATTCGAGATTTTCCATAATTGGAATATTGTTAATAAAACACATTTAACATTTATGTAACCTTTTTTATTTCGACGAAAACGTGATATCATTACGCCATAAGGTAAATTTATTAATGCGACTCAGAAACGAACGTTGAATAATTTTTTATTGTGTACTTTAGGATAACAATCGTTTTTGCATAAGTGAAATTTAAACTAAAATATCGTTTTCAGAAGTGCACATTTTTTTCCTTTGTTCTCGTTAGCAGTAACAACCAATATTTTTCCTCAATGTTGAATCAGCTGCACAACACAGTTAAAACAATCAATTTTTTTCATTTTCCTGTAATCAACCAAAACATACAATTATCTACAATAATCCATTTCCACATCGACGTTTCTAATCAACAATTACACATTCTTTTTTTTACTTGGAAAAATTATACCAAACGCGACCTTCCATCTGACATTTCATTTTTATTAATGATTTACCTTAATCTGACATATATTTATACACGATTCAATATTTACATTTACTTTGGACATTGCTGATATATAAATCATGCGGTACCAGGAATATAAAATTTCCCTCACAAAAGCCGTACTGCATTGGAATAAAAACGCATATTAATCCTCTCTATATACATCAATCTACGGATTTTCGCACTTGAATATATAAAACGCCGCGACGTTTCATCTTCAAACCGTAAAAAATATAAATACATCGGTTAAACGTCGCATTACCTTTTACCGAAATCCGTTAAAACCATATAACGACCGTTCCGTTTACCGTAAACGATTTTTTAATTTATTTTTTATTTTATATTTATACCTATATATGCTCATGTCATTCTATATATGTGGAATTCTACGGAAACTTTGCCCTAAATTAGTTCAAAAAACGACCAAAATTAAATCTGGAGGCTACGCTTCTGAAATAATTATTTTCTTATTCTATGGGTCATAGAAGAGACAATAAGAATTTTGAACCAAAGAAAACAGCTTTGTGACACCCTTTTATCGTCAAACCAATTTTTCTTATGGGAATTTAACATGGGAAAAATTGACGAAAAGTAGTCACCAATCATCAACCAATATTAACATTCCAAATATGACGATTACGAATTTTTTACAATATAGTAGTTAAAGTACAAGGATAAAGCTTTAATTTAAGCTAAAGTAGGTTAAAGCCGGACAATTCAATGCAAAATTACATGCATTTGAAAATCGTCAAAAATGACGAAAAACAATGAAAATCTTAAAAATTTCCTGAATTCAGAAAAAAACGCTTATTTTTGTCATTTTTTACGATTTTCAAATGCATGTAATTTTGCACTGAATTGCCCGATTTTAACCATCTTTAGCTTAAATGAAAGCTTTATCCTTGTACTTTAACTACTATATTGTAAAAAATTCGTAATTTTTTCCATGTTAAATTCCCATAAGAAAAATTGATTTGATAATAAAAAGGTGTCACAAGGCCTTTTTCTTTGGTTCTAAATTCTTGTCGTTTGTTCTATAACCCATAGAACAAGAAAATAATTATTTCAGAAGCGTGCTTCCAAATTTAATTTTCGTCGTTTTTTGAACCAGTTTAAAGCAAAGTTTCCGTAGAATTCCACATATAGAGCCTTTGACCGGCCCTTGATCACTGACAGAGGACTTTAATGCGCTCGAGCAAATGATTATCCGAATGATTGCGTTTGACACATATCTCTCTCCCTCTTACTCTTTCCCTCTACGAACGTTCGAGAGAACCGAAAAATCAGTAAATTCAAACATGAGAGTACATAGCGAGGAATTTTATGTATTTGTGTGCTATACTATGGTATGTGTGTGTGTGTGTGATTACTTTTGGCAATGGTTTTTGTTGGCTTGCGATTTTAGAGAAGATTGGGTTAGCAAAAGTTTTATGTTCTCTGGCATATATAGCGTAGCAGCGGCGTGATGAAATTTCGCTTTATAGTTTGATATATTAAAGATATATTGTATATATAAAGTTAGTTTAGTGAAGATTCGAGTAAACTCGACTAACGGATGATTAAATTGACTCTGGTGCGGTGATGAAGATTATGGAGTATATAAAGATGCTTTGAACAACGTTAGTCGTTGGATTTGATTTCGAATTTGAAATTATTTTATATTAAGCTATTGGTAACGTTGTATACCAAAGTATTTTATGCTTTTATGAGATATTAATTCAAAACAAAAGAGAATTAATGTAAACTAACAGATACGGAATAGAATTCATTTCAAATGCCCATAGTAAGTGAAATGTTTGTTTTTAACGCTATATAAAAAACAGTCAAATAGTATACTTATAACATAAAAAGTTTTTTTCAGTTCTTAACAATTTAAATTAATCAATAAAATGAATATATTTAGTTGCAGATTTTATGAAAGAATTAATAATTTATTATATAAGTGTCCTAATGACATTTTTTTAGTCTATAAATCAACAATATTCGACGTAGAATATTAATTGATTGTTCTCTGTTAAATTTATCTCTGGAAAACAAAAAAAAGTTGTGAAACTTAAACGATTTTACCTTTTATTTACTCCAATAAAAATAGATTAATATATAGTCAATCAATCAAACATTCTATCTGAATTAGATGTATAGATATATTCTGTGAAATAAATATTTATAAAGGGAATAGGATCATCACGATGTAAACTCTTGAACCGTGTTGTAGGAGAAAATAAATACGTAAAAAGTTTTTAATTGGAAACAGTATTTATGCTGTAACTTCCTGAGATACACACAAACTCTAAAAAAAAAAGAATAACAACTGTTCATTGTAAAACTATTTACAAAGCAAAAAAATTGTAAAATTGCTACAAAAATACAGTAATTTCTTCTCCGAGTGATCCCTTTCGTAAACTCTCCTCACATCTCTTTTTAAAAAAGAGATCCGAGAGAAAAGTGAAGCCAACTAAAACTTGTTCCCTTTTTAAAAAAGAGATCCGATAAAAGTCAAGCCGACTAAAACGTGTTCTGATTGGCTGACCTTTAAAAAGGCGCGATATTTTGAATTAAATCTTAAATTTTGAAAGTTTTAAATGATAATAAATATTTATAAA
>JAWWEQ010000045.1:32565546-32616299 GCA_035583055.1 Torymus tubicola | reverse complement strand
ATTTCTTCACTTCTTAAGGTCGCTTGCTTTTCAGAAAACAGAAGATAACTGTTGATAACTGACGAAAACTGTTTATATTTGCACATAACTGTACATAACTGTTAAAAACTGATACAAACTGAAGATTACTGTTGTCTTTGTCTCAGTTTTTTTTTCTGATAGCTGCAGATATCAACTTTTGTCGGCATTAAATTTTTTTCACTAGGGAGCCATTAATAAAATACTAATTAATTAAAAATCAATTAAGATATTTTACATATGTACAACAATTTTTTTAGCCAATCCAGTTTACAGTGCACACGTCGCTCCTGCGGGCGAGAATGAGTGGCTTGGTGAAAACAAAGACAAGACTCTACAGGCTCGTGTAAACTGGGGCATGGATGGAATTTAGGATAACTCTCAACGATGGATGAATCAATACTAGTTATATTGGTTGTTTAATTGGTACATAAAAAAATTTGCCAAAAATTAAATATTCCACACATTATGAAATACATATAATGTAATTGAAAAGAATAAATTTTTTATACCAGCATATAAAAAATGTTATACTTTGTAAAATCACTAAACCTACCTCTAATACATAATAGGCAATGAATAGTAATTTGTCAAATAGAAATTAAATTGAATGGTTAGTTGTGTCTAAATATTGTACGATTCAAAAAATAGATTGAGTAGAATAATATCGTATGAAAAAAACCTATAGGATTTCTTGCAAATATTTCTGCATCATTTTTTTCATACAGAATCATTCACAAATGATTCTCAAATACTTGCGACAGTGAGTAGAAGAGATACAGTTTTTTAAGAAAATCGAAGGTATTAAAATTATATTGCTCACATCTTCAAAAACCGCTGTTAATTCATTGGCACTTAGCTTCCTCAACTAATTTTTTCACGAAAACAATTGAAAATATTTTATGGATAATATTAACTGGTAATGGTTTTTAGTTCTGTTTAGAGTTATAAAAAAATGTTGCATACTTTTCCATGAAATTTTGAGTTGTAAGCAATTGACTCGTTTTCACCAATCAGGTACAAGCTCTATTCTGATTGGCCGATGGTTATCGGGTGCCCAAGCTGCATCCTGATTGGTCGATGACCATCGACCAATCAGGTGTGTCAGCGGTGGGTATATAAGGCACCGCTGGACCTCCCGTCGTCACTTGCTCTACTGTTCTTGAAAAGCAAAGAGTTACAATAAAAAACATCACAATGGACTCATTCAAGAATTTTATGAGCTACCTCGGCGTCTATAAACAACTCCAAATTGACTTTATAAAACAATTACCAACAGAAATCTCCCAGATAATCTTATCCAAATTAGACACCCAATCTCTGTCCAATGCTTCCCAAGTTTCCCGCAGTTGGCTGTCAGTCTGCAAATCCACTTCCACATTCCGACAACGCATCCGCCGCTCCATTCGACGACGCAATCGCCAGATTTCACGAGCAATCCTTCCTACGACCTTCACTCTCCCAGACATAAACACTTACCGTCCACCTTTAATCTCTATATCTCAACCAAAAATATTTAACAATACCAAAATGATTAATCCAAAATCTCGCTATCTAACAAAATCCACAAAATCTGGCACTTCTCGTCAGAGAAAAACAAATCTTAGATTGTAAGCTGTTATGGATAAGTTATTAGTATAAATATTAGTTTTTAAGATTCGACGAAGTTAACTGCAGTTAACAGATGTCTTGTAAAATTTATTCTTAAGCGACGAAATCAGTGGCCATTGATTCTATAATATAAGTTTAGAAAAATATTAACGAAACATCTTAGACATCTTAAGAAGCATATAAAATTTCATTTTTAAGTATAGTCAGACATAAATGAAAATTCATTAAACTATAAGTATTAAACTATCATATTTCTATGTATTATAGGTTCCCGGGGCACTAATATGCAAAAGATTATTGGAATATATCTTGTAGAATAAAATTTAACAAAGTTTTTGTCAATGTATCTAACAAAATATTATTGATAAGAGCAGTTAATTTTTATTCCAAAATATTTATAAAATTGTGTGCAAGAGTACGTGTAATACATAAAAATGTTGTGTTAATGGTGACTTTTGTGGTATTCACTTGCAGAGTTAATTATAGAATACATCCTTGATTAAATAATAAAGATAAATATCACATTTTCATGCTTTCTTGAAAGAGTAGGGCAGGTTATATAATATATGATTTGTATAAAAAATGTGTATAACTTAGCGAAAAAAATGTACAAAAAGTTTTAATTTCAAAGGGTTAATTTTAACGATTCGTGGAAATTTATATGTGTATATCATCATATTCCTACACAATTGTTATAAAAAATAAAGACAAATTATTACCGTGTTCATTATTTGAATAATTTTGTTTAGATTTAAGCAATATCTAAAAATGGCATAGGAAAAAAACTCAATGACCATTGATTCTGTAATATAAGTTTAGAATGATATACAAGACAAAAATAATTGTACAATGAAAATTCATTGGCACTCAAACTATTTCATCGAGAATCTTTGATCCACTGGGATTGTTAGGGCTGGTACTGGAGTGTTGAAAAACGGAGGTCGGATGGGACGAAACGGTCCAATCCATTACGAGTCAGTTACCATTAATAAAGGAACTTACAATTCCTCAGCACTTGTTATTACCTGACTACGTGGAAGTATACAGACAATGATACAAACTTTATCAGAGCCATGAACCAATTACACGAGTCGTATCAAATACACACCTCGGAACCATTCCAAACCTCGGTTAACAACTTCACCACACGTCGTGGTACCGTTTGGCACTTCAACCCCCCTCTGTCGCCGCCCTTTGGAGGCATACGGGAGGTGACCGTCAAGTCGTACAAACACCATTTACATCGCGTAGTAGGTTGTGGTTTGAGAGTACAAACTCGCGATTCCCAATATAGTATAAAATACAGGTGCATGTTTTTGCGTATATCTATAAATTTACGTTCTGTTTTATAATTGATTAGTTATTTAATAAATAGAACCCTCACACTTTTTCCGTGATCCCCAACAGAGTGTAAAAATATATTGCGGATGTGCGTAACTCAACGAGAACGAAAAATTCCTTGGAACGCGCGACTATTATATAGTTCTCATAATAGATTGTTAAGTGATCGTTCGATGAATCCCCTACTGAAAAATTTCTGGTAAGATTTTAGATGAATTCTCAGGTGAGATCTCTTGTCATTTTTTGTCATTTCTTTCCTATGATGAATAGAAAATCAGGTTTTTCCGTATCGGAAACCGACTATTACATTGTTTTACCTCCTAGATGAAATACAAAAAGCATGCTTAGAAGCATTTTACACAATTTTTCAATTTTTACAAATTTGGTACATGAGATCTCAGGTCAGATCTCACCTGACATCTTACCAGAGAGATCACCGTAGATCGCTCATGTACCAAGTTTATAAAAATTGAAAAATTGTGTAAAATACTTCTAAACATATGCATTTTTAGTTCATCTAGGGGATAAGACAACTTAATAGGTGATTTCCAATACTGATAATCCTGTTCTTCTATTTACGTAGATTTTCCACAACATCTGGAGCCAAATTTCAGGTTATAAATTGACACAAGAAATATCAAGAGAAATAACCTGAGAAGTCACCTGAGATCTCACTTGAAATTTTTTAGTAGATCCGTCATAAGTAGTTTGACAGTGAAATGGTCAAATTAAACTTTGAAACCTCGTTGTCGAGTGTCTCGTCGATTACAAAGTACTGAAAAGCAGAATTGATGAACACCTCGATGATTTTACTTTCTTTTAGGTCAGCACATTCCTCTCCACCCCTTCCCGCCACTTTGGTGTGCTGTTCCGACGTGCCGTAGTTCGTCATGGGTATTTTCCATCTGTTTCTGTATACTTTTATATCCTTCTTTACTCTAATTATCTTTATTATAACTAATTGTCTGATTACATATATTATGCGACAGTTTACATGTGTGTATTCACATGAATCAGCCAAAGCAAACTTGCTTGGGATGTGATAAGAAGTTCACACATAAAACTACATATTAATAAAAAATATCATATGTTTTTTCTCAGTCAAGTCAACTAAAATTCTATTATATTTCATATAATATCGCTGTGATGGGATGTCGTATGAAATCCATTGGATATCTTAGATTATACATGAACAGCGCTTAAGTAATCATGTTATTTACGATTGTTGACAATTAGTAAAAATAAATATTAAACGGTATTGTTAAAAAAAAAGTTGTATTTATATTTTCTGCTAACGGTGTTAGTAGCTAAACGCTTGCTTGTTCATTTGAAGTCATTGTTTGGGTGGTAAAAAGTATTTTAAATGGAAGACTGTCATAATATTTTTTTTAAGATCTATTATCAGGAGAAATTTATGTTAGCTTACTTAATTTTTTTGTTAACTTTGTATTTTTCCAAATGTCATATGTTGGCATAAGTTTCTTGCGTTGAATGATACCAAGTATAAAAGCAGTATTGGATGTACGAATTTCAGTTATTACACATTTTTGCTCGTTCTCAATCAAGTTGAAGACAAATCCAAGAAAAATGAAGCTTTTACTTTTCTGTCTTTGTATCTTCCTAATTGCTCTTAGCGGTAAGTATAATATTTATATTTTAATTCATTTTAATTAGTTTTTTACCGTTTAGAAAAACTTGAATCCTGAAGATGTTTGGCTTTATTTGTAAAAAATAGTATTGATAAAAGGCTTCTTATTGAAACACTAACCTTTTAGTATTAATGTGAGTAATATAACCATTTAATTAACTTTATAATCGGTGATATTAATTTGGGAATTAAGTATCAAAAATAATTTTCAGTCTTGATACAACATTCTCAGTATTAATATACGTTATTATAATTAAAATTATTATATCAATAGTTGTAATGCCATGATTGAATGAAAGAAGTTTCTGGCACTTAATCCTTTATTAGGGACGGTACATGTAAAGATAATTAATTATTATAGAAAAAAGAATAAAATCTTATCTTGAATAATTTTTTTTCCATGCATAATCTAGTAATATATTATTCTGTAATGTTGTACTATAAAAAGAGGACAACAGTAGTTTTACTTAATAACGCCGTAATTCTCTCTCTCTCTCTCTCTCTCTCTCTCTCCGATTCTCCTGTTAGCAATAGAGAGAAAAATCCACGACGTTGTTGAAAAAAAAGCACTGTACACTTTTCTTCATTCTTGAAACAATATTTCATTGATAGTTTCATTTAAAAAACAAACAAAAAAATTTATCGTCGGAATATATAATTATTTTTCCATATTTCAACAATCGAACAATAACGATGTATCATACAACACCGAACTACGTATTCTAAAAAGTATAGAAACAGATAAATTATTACTTTCTTGAACGATGCTTTAAAGATTGTTTTACCAAAATTAGTAGATTAAAATTTACTAACAAAATATTAAATTAAGAATCAATCAAGATATTTTAAATCACATGTACAACAATTTTTCCAGCCAATCCAGTCTACAGTGAAATCACACTTCCGTCTATAACGGGCGAGAATAAGCCGCTTGGTGAGGACAAAGACAATGCTGCACAGGCTCGTGTAAACTGGGGCATGGATGGAATTTAGGATAACTGTCAACGATAGATGAATCAATACTAGTTATATTGGTTGTTTAATTGGTACACAAATAAATTTGCCAAAGTTTAAACATCCCACACCTCATGAAATACATATAATGTAATTGAAAAGAATAAATTTTTTATACCAGTACATAACAAAATTTTATAATTTTTAAAATCACTAAACTTACCAGTAACACGTAATAGACAATAAATACTAATTTGTGAATTAAAAATTAAATTGAACGGTTAATTGTTACTACTAACATTGTGTAAAGTGCAAATGCAATCCGCAAAATCACAATCTACTTAATTTGAACTTAACACATCAATTATACGATTCGAAAAATAGATTGAGTACGATAATTCCGCATGAAAAAAGTCTGTACGATTTCTGTAAGATTTTTTCATACGAGATCAAGTATATCATCAGGAAAATACATTCAGAAATGATAAATACTTTATGAAAATAATCAAACTAACTATAATTACTAAGGAAAGTGCGTGCCTTCCGGGATTTCCGTGGACTTACGATAGTTGATTTCTGGTACCTAAATATAAAGCCCAGTTTACTCAAAATTTTGCAAGTGGGTCCTTTTTCTTGAGATATAAGCCATTTTAGTACGATAATTTGATTTGTTATATAAACATTGGATCTTCGAACATTATAGTAAGCATACGCATTTTTAATATTTTTCATCTTATTTATACTTAAAAAAAAATTGTGGTCATATTTTACCTCAACTAAATTATAAGACATTATTTGTGCATAAAACAAGATAAGATAAAAATATAAAATAAAAGTCTAATAAATGTTACCTTACCAAGCATACATATATACTATTGAAATTCTGATTCCGAAAAGTGTAGTTCAATAAGAAATCACAAAAAGTATTTGAAAGAAAAATGTTCTGCACATAATTTCTAAAAATAATATTTCAGGTGAAGGCGAACACGACCAATTAATTAAAAAACGAAATCATAATCGTCGTTTCATGGAATGTCTTACGTCATGTAAAAATACGGATTCTAAGTTTGGAATGTGCGATGAAAATGGTATCTGTAAATATATAGATTTAAGTACTATACATTTCAGATAATAAACTGAAGATTATTATGATACCTGAAAATCGTAATTCTATTAAATACCAAAATTCTATAATCAAATATGTATAAATGGATGCTAAAAACATTTGAATTTATTATGTATAAGTTATTGTAGACCTTTGTTTTACTTTCAAAAAAACCTAAAAAAATAAATTAACGAGTGAATGCAATTACTTTTTCAAAATATACACCTAAGTAACAAAAAAAAAATATTTCATACAATTCAATGGGGCAGTATTAAGGCAACGAAACGACAAGAAAAACAACAAGCACATTCATTTTTTTTTTAATTCTTTTTATTCGTAACTCCTTTTTCTCTCATTTTCTCTGGTAGCATATGAAAATCGTCGACGAAGAAACGATCAGTGTGTGAACGCAGAATTAGAAGAAAGTTCGTTTATCATTTATCATTATCCTGTCATTATTTTAATTTTTTTTTGTTTGTTTCTTTGTTTCATTTGTTTGCTTCATTTTTGCGGAACGCTCAACGCATGCAAGCACCATACTCCTGTTTTATACGCACTCTCGCATAACGTATATAATTTATTGTATTAATCTATATATACAGCCGCTCATCTCTATCTCTCTCTTACTCTCTTACTCTCTCTCTCTCTCTCTACTCTATTCCTTCATAATCGCCTCTCGCAGAAAGCTTGACGTGACTCTATACGGAGCCCCTACAACGCGATACTTATTACAATTTTTTTTTTGCTTACTGTCTCTCACTCGCAAAAAATATATATATATACCTGTATGTTTGTCAAATATATATATATATTTTTTTTCTCATATTCATGCCTGTATACATGGGAACAAATTATATAAATATGGGTAATAACCGAACGAAAATGACATATGAGGTTGACTCGCACGTCTGTATATATGTGTCATGTATTATATGTATATGTCTCTTTCTCTTTGTGTGTTTCTGTATCAATCCTATATATATAGTGTATAATATATATATAGTCCGTGAAGAAATCTGCGATCGCCATCAGCGCGTCAGCCAACAACAACAACAAACAACTTTCGCATACCGCTGCACCTCGACTTCATTTTTTTTTTTTATATATCTCGCTTTAAATTATGTATAATGAAAACTACGATAGAGCCAGCCTATATCGTCTTGATTTCTTCCTTTTGCTTTTTGTTCTTTATATCTTTATTTTCTTTGCTACTAAATATCTAATTAACAAATGCTTCGGCCCTGGTTCGCGATCGGCTGCATAATAACCCCCTTAATTCGCCGCATCTTCCGCACGCGCGCGCGCGCTTGGTAATATTTATAATATTTATAATCCGCACCGGCTCGCATGTAAATATATATGTATAATATGTGTGTCGCTGCTGCACGTTCCGTCTTTTTCTATTATTTGTATTATATCGGTAAATGTATACGTGTGTGTGCAATTGTTAATCGCGCGCCGATTTTTTTTTTGTATATATGGGTAATTTTAGGTCAACTGAGCAAGGTGAACATTTTAAAATTGCTCAAAATTTGTAAACACACAGTTTTTTTTATGGAACACTGAAAAGCAGCTGATCTAGAAGTAAAATGTCAAGTTTTTCCCAATCAATGTTCTATACAAAAAGTTTCAGGATTTTGAGTAAAAAATGACAAAAGTTGAGTTTTCACTAAAAATTGCAAAAAATAATAATTTTTGATATGAAATAACTTTTGTAATTATTGAAATATTGCTATAAAAATTTAGGAACATGTTTTTTCATAAAAAACTAAGTGTCTACAAATTTTGAACCATTTTAAAATTTTCACCTGAAATTACCCATATATACGTAAAAACGTATATAGTACAGTATTATTTTGAGCTCTATATAACTGCTTCAGCCGTTCTATGTGTGTATAACGAACTTTTCTCTCTCTTTCTCTTTCGCTGTGTGTGTATGTGTGTATATATGTGAGTATCTGTGTGTATTATTCTGTCACGAATGTGTCCCGATTTCATCGGGAAGACGCATTTTTTCGCTCTATTCTCTCTCTCTCTCTCTCTCTTTCGCTCGTTCTCTTTCTCTCTCGCGCTTTGTATCAGTCACTCGGTGCATAGAAAAAGGGGTTGCCTTGGTAAAATCATATATTTATATATTTTATATATATATATGCGAGATAAGTATACATATATATAATAAATCTCCGGAAAAGAAATGTATAAATACGTTACACGACTGTCTTTATATATATTCTTTCTCACTATATACGTGTTTGCGTTGAAAAAAGAGTTCGTATTAAAGTAATTTGCTAATTGTTTATATATTTTGCTTAAGTTGGCAAAGAGTATTTACAACGTGTGTTGGGTGAGCTTATTAACAAATCTTTCAATACAAATCTTTTTCGTCAGAATGCGCGCGGCCGAAATTGCTCGTCACGCAACTACGTGACGTGCAATCCGCGTGTAATGTATCTATAATCTTTTCCGCCCTCGCCCCCAATCCGAATTATTATCGCTCGTTAATTTTTATTTTCTCTTCTGCTCTCCGCACGGTGTGTACGATGACTCGAGATATATTATATGCAATCGTTCGCGTTATTTTTTTTTATTATACTTTATTTATTTTTTTTTGTTACGTAGAAATTGACTCACGTAGCGAATTAGCGGAGGATTCGTGACAAAATATAAAATACAATGTGTGTTTTTTGTTTATACCTTTTGTGTTAGCCACGTTTTTTTTTAATTTTAATTTTAATTACGTACACGCGTCCACGACACGTTGTATAACAAAGTATATGTAGCGAATCCGCGTGTCTTTTCGATCTTTGAACCATATCTAAAGCCGAGCTAAACATTTTATTTCTCTTCATACCCCCGCGTTCTCGTAACTATGGCACATAAATGCATGTATGTATGTCCTCGCTTCTCTATATTCGCGTTTCTTTATTCGTTCATGTGTTATGTTGTTGCTTTTTTTTAAATTTGGGCTCGAATTTCGAGGTACGCGCGTGAAATGAAAAGGTTCAAAAGTATAGACGATGAACTTATAGTAATATAGCTTTTGTTTTTAGAGACGCTAAGAAAATAGAGAATATTCGTTTTTTTAACGCTTATCAATTAGGACTTAGAAATTATGAAGACTCACAGATATGTTTATTATGCTAAATTAATGTTATAATAATTAAATTATAAAAAAATTTAATAGTATTTACAAAAAATTTATTTACATGTATAATAATCATTGAAAAGTCATCGTATCTTTAATTCTTCGGAATTTTGTAAAAATTGCACACAATTCGGGAATCGATATAATAGTTGAAATGATTCAGCTAATGGAAATTGAGTTATCTTAATAATTCTGAAAATTATTCTTGCACGACGAGATAAATAAAATTAATTGTTAGTATAATATATATCTTAAAATAATATGTTTATAGATTATTTTTTTTTGTTTACTCTAGCTGAAGAATGTAAGATACGACGATATTTCAAATTTGTTTAACTTTTCTCTATAAGAAAATTCTTAATGAAACGCAATAATAAATCACGTGAAAAGGTTGTAATATCAACATAGCATATACATATTACAAAACACAGTATCAGTGAAAATAAGTATGGTCTATTTTTTTTTAATCAAATCATATATATATATGTATATCAATAAATTTATAAATCATCGTGGTATATACTTTTATTTCGTCATGATTTACCCATGCAACAATGATCAATGTTCAAAATGTGTTTCTGTTTTTTTTCTTTATCTTCGTCTCTTTCTCGAGAAAATACGCAACTTTATAAAGTATCTCATTTTCGGTAACACAGTTATTTTTCTTTTTTTTTTCTTTTCTTTTGGAATCGCCGTAATATATATATCAACAGTCAATAAAATTCAACTCATGATAATATCCGACAATGAGCGTGTAATAGCACTGCGCGCATACACGCGCGTGCAAAATCGAAGAGGAACATATGCTTGATGCGTCTTCGAATTTACGCGCGCGTCTCTCTCTCTCTCTCTCATTTTCTTACGAGAAGATTATATAACAAACGTATTCCCGCGCACTTTCATAAGTTTGTCAACAAGGAGAGATAACAAAATATATCGGTATAGAGAATGTACACACATGCCGTCAGAAGCCGAGAAGTGCCTGATTAAATATATATATGTATATATATATATTCGTCCACCCGCGCACGCACATACATTTATGCATAACAATCTCGTTCTCTCATTTTCTCTCGCGAGCGATAATTTAATATATATTTATATACCTCGTTCCCCATCGCTTCCTATCCTCTCTCTCTCCGCATATAACTCGTCGCAGCATGCGTATGTTTTTTTTTTTACTCAAGTTATGTACACAATTGTAATTACAAGTATTATAGCGCGTTCTCTCACATCTCGCTTCTCTATTTCATCTCTCTTTTCGTTTATGTACATCTAGTATTGCTGTTTTGGCACCCCCGCGCTGCGCATATTTCGCTCGATTCAACACACTATGGTCCGCGGGGGGGAATTTTGTTTATTTTTGTTTATACTCCTCGTTTTTTTCTTTATTTATATATATATATTTATACTTTTTGTTAATATAATTATTAAGTTTTTTTTTGTTTTGTCATTAGGTCCTTTCTCGTAAATAACCTTATTATACGCTTTTGCGCTCCCATCTCGATGCACAGTATATATATATGTATATATAACGCACGTGTGTAACTCAACGAGAGAACGAAATATCATTTGTGACGCGCGAGTATTGTATAGTTCTCACTTTAATTAAGGCCAATAGATTGTTGTGTGATTATTCGATAGAGGTTGCAAATCAAAGAGAGGTTGTATTACAATTTTCTTTTTTTCTTTTCGTTTTCTTTTACAAACGCATGATGGTTGTAAAGAAGTGCGGAGTCAAAGATTGAGGATCAACGCTTGTTTTTCTATTATATTTTACAATGGTTATAGAAATTGTATAGTTTGTTCGTTAAGCAGGCCCATCTAAGGTTTATCTTGTTAGAAATATATGTTAAGTTTTTCTCAAATCAGAAATTTATAAATAAATGCAATATAATTATTTGAAATGAAGATAATTTTAACGTTGTTAATTAATTCAACTAATAAGAGATCAATCTCTATGAACTAATTGTTGAAGTTAATTACCAATACCTACACATCAAAGCTTTCGCTAATCAGATTCAGTTTCTATAACAATTGATGTTGACAATAATGTAAACGATGAAAAATAAATTAATAATATAAAAGTAACATAAAACGAACAAGTTGCAAAATTTAATATTTCAAAATTTTACTAAACCTTGTATACATATCAAAACTTTAGTATAGGCCTGCTTTAACAATCACTTTCTTATACATTCGTAGAACGGCACAAACGCAAAGTTAGATTAGCAAAAAACAGGTTTTTTTTCCCTCATTCAGATATTTGAAAAAAACAGTTCGCAAGGGATTTCAGGGCGAAAAGAAACGCCATTAAAAATCTCCGACGAACGATTGTGCTGATTGAAACTTAGATATCCAAAGCGTTCCGCAACGCGCAACAATATTGATGGCGCCTTATATATATTAATATAATTCTCTATAGAAATTTACAAACTCTTTTTTTTTATCGCCCGCAATATCGACGATTGTGTAGCAGCATTAATTCTTTCTTTCTTTCTTTCTTTTTTTTTATTTTGTAATCTTATACGCCGTGAAATCTCTTTTATTCATTTTATTTTTATTTTTATAACGAGAGTGTATGTGTCTGTGTGTAAATTATCGCCTAACTACTGTCGCCGATTTATTTATAATAATTATTTTTATATCATACATGTACAATATTTACGCGAAGCGCGCAATGCGATGCATTCGTTATTTAATATAATTCATTTTTTTTTTCATAATTTTTCAATTTTATTTGCAAAGTGCGTCGCACTATTTATCGCTAAAGTCGCTCCTTTGTTTCTTTTTTGTTTGTCTCCGAGTGTAAAAAATGAACGAGAGTACTTTCTTCGTCTTTCGTACAGTTAGCATTTTTTGTTTTTACATCAGTCAATCAACAGTCACGAGACTTTTTTTACATCCAAATAATAATTTTATTCAGAAATATTCTTATAAATCACATTTATATATGGCTTTTTAACTTGCCGACAAAAAACAAAGTAAAATAACCATGTATACATTATTCTTTCCCATAAATCACAAATATAATAGCGTCCATTTTTCGCGTGAGGATGATTTTATTCTCAATATTGTTTGTTATCAACAAAAAGGAAATAAAAATGATATTAACATGAGCTATGTCCTTATATATATGCCCGTCGCGAAGGAAAAGAAATCTCGAGACTGTCTTTCTCTCCGCTGTACGACTCCCTTTTTTTTTTTGTTTCTCCCGCAGGCGCCCACGCATACCTAGAGTATATGCTCGCTCTTCTTCTACCTTTCTCGCGCTTTCTCTCTCTCTATCTCTCATTTTCTTTCTCGCTTACACTTGCTTTTCTTGCTATCTCTCTCTCACACACGCACGTGCCCCCGATGATATTCGATGTCTCTCGAAGAATAAAAGCTGCTTTGCCGCAAGCCGCGAAGCTTGATTTTTCTTTATTTTTGTTTTGTATATAAGTCTTGCGATCATGCACGCGTGCATACTGCTTTTTTGTGTATAACGCATTTTGTTTTTAGCATAAAGTTACCTGTTGTCCAGGTATCCACTCTGTATATCCGCATGATTTTTTGATTCCATTCACGTTCAACAGTAAATATATAGTTGTTCGAAACGAAATCGAAGTTATTTCTTTATCATAAATCAAAGATGAGTTTTCATTACTATTATTTTGAAAATTATTTTTTATATTGCCAACGATTTGCAATTGAGAAGATTAACTGTCATTTTTTTAAATTTATTTAATGGGGCAAGAATCAAAAAGGCATGAATATACAGTTGAATACCATATCAACGTTCCAGAAACACGTTTCTCTTAATTAACTACTCTTCTGTTATCACGTCTCTCGTATATTACAGAACGTACTCTCCTCCTCACTCACTCATCGCGCTATAGAATATTTTCATTTTTTGTTTGATGGGTGGGAACCGCGGAGCTCCGAAAGCCTTATACCTTAAACGCGTACGTATTATTATTATTATTTTTTCTTTTTTTTATATAATACCTAAAACTCGAAAAGTCCTAGTAAAAACCTGGCGTTTTATCGTTTATCGCATTAATCAATATTAAAGAAGCGTATGTATAAGGTGTGTCGCAATGTTCGCTTCGAAGTGCATCTCGTTTACACGCTTTTTTTTTTATTTGTTTTCGTTAATGCTAAAGTTGTCTGTATGTATATGACGTTACGAAGAAGGAATGGGATACAAGTGGAAAAAGAAGAGATGTAGGCAGAAATGGCAAGGAGAAACAAACGAGAGAACTGGATTCTCATCGTTTGAAGCGAATCGAAGATGATTTCAGAACGTAACGCTGCATACATTTATTTACATACACCTTTTCTTTTGAAAATTGAGCAGAAATGGCGATTTTTTTAGACTGTCATATACTTTTAGTTACTAAAATATAATAACAAGGTGAAAAACCAAAGTAGAATTTACTGAAATAATAATTATAGTTATACCTGACTAGGTATATGTCATATCCGGTAATAATAGGTTTGATATTTGAAAATACGCCTATAGACAATATTTATCAATGAAATAAATTCATTATCCATTTGCATATATTATAATTATAACTTATACATGTACCAATATACATATTAATGTTTTTGTACCTAAATAGGTATAAGCAATGCACTTGTATTCAACCAGGTGCAATAAATTTATTTCATTAATAAAATATGAAAAATTATAATTGAATTACAATTTATAGCAATAATATAATAACAACATAAGATATTATGAAAATTAATTTTAACAAATGATACAATAGTATTACAAGTATGCTACGATACGCTCCGATGGAAAAGGCTGATGACTTAGAGAATGAATAGACGTATTGTATACAAGTGTTCCATGTGTATGTACGTATGCATGTATGTATACGGTGACTCGACGTACGTGTATATCATTGTTTGTTTTATATACTTAGGCGAATCGAAAAATCACAAGATGATCGACCTGAACGATCGATCGCGCCTGCACTAGCCTTGAAAAAAAATCCCATCTCGTCGGCAACTTTCACAAGTTGTATTCTCTACCGGGCCTCGGCGCTTGTCTCTTCCTCTCGCTGCGCTCGGGCCTACTACTACTACCGCCACTGGTACCGGCACCGTCCTCGGGGCGCTCGTCGCTGCGCTCCTCCGGTGGCAGCATCTGTGTACTCTCCGTCGGCTCGGACGGGCTGATCGGCTGTGAGGCCAGTGGCGCCAGTGGCGCCACAGGTTTCGTCCGCGATTTGCTCCTGCGCTTGCGCAGTATCAGAGGTCCAATTGCCGTCTGCTGCTGTGACGTCGTTGTCGTCGTGGAGCTGCTACCCTCGCCTGCCGTCGTCGTTACGGACTGGCCGAGACGATCGCGTGAGCGCTCGCTGCTCCCCGTCGATGCCGCGTGGTGCAGCAGGTGGTGGTGGTGGTGGACCGACGTCGAGGAAGTTGACGAAGGGCCTCCGCCACCAACGCTGCTACCCGAGGAGGCTTGCGGCGGACTCGAGGTCGTCGGCGACTGGTCCTTCGGTGGCAGTAGCCGGTCCGTCGCCGATGGCGGCTCGCTGAAAAACCAGTAGGTCACGCTGAAAGGGGGCAGTGCCACCGTTCGTTGATTAGCTTCATTTTGGGTAAGTGGTTTAATTATTGAACTTATTTAAGTATTGGTGAAATAAATTGTTATATTGTACAGTGTTATACCTGAAAAAACGATGAAAAATTTATAGCACAAAGTTCAGGTCTGAAAAACCTTAAGCATTGTTTATCATTCATAATTTGTAAATAAATAATAATAAGCAAAGATAATTTATTAGTGCGGAATTCGGCAATGTGATATGTTGTGCATTCATATCGTTAAAAGGTTGAACCTTAAGTTTCTAGGTTTGTATTTTCCTGTTATATATTAAAATAATTAGTCAAAGCTTACGAAACACCCTCGTATTGGATATGTAAATTACGTTTTACAAACTGGCTTATATAGGATAGCAAGACATTTTCGTCTTCAATTTGATGTTCAATAATTAAAGCACTTACCTATTAAAGCGATATTATTTCTTGTGATCTGTACTTCTTATTCTTTTTCATGAATTATTTTTTTGAAACTGTCAATGGAAATTGAAGGTACTTTATGACGTGTAGATGTGTTCTCGATAAACGAAATTAATACTATTCTACTTGATATTGATATTATGATCTAACGAAATTGATGTATAATTTTACCCTTTACTCGATTTATTTATCTTAAATTGTTTTAAAAATATTAAAGTATTTGTCAAATTTTACTTCCCAATAAATTTAAATACCTACCCTTTCGGTTCTTTCGGTTCTTTTGGTTCTTTCGGTTCTTTCGGTTTATAAACACCAGCACGGACCCAGTTTCTGATAAGGACCCAATTCCTGATCAAAGCAGCGCAGATAATAGCAAAACAAAAAAGTGCATGAATTTAGTCCACAGGCTGTTAATATTTCATTATTGTTATTATTTAACGTTTAATCGTTATTACTGTACAAAAACTAGTAATATAACTGTATTTAGAAATGTTCTGTTGAGAAAATAGAAGACTAACATCATTTTTTAGAGAAATAGACTAGAAGAGCACATGAAAATTCTAATTTTATATTAGTACAATATTATTATTTTTCTGAAACGAAATTAATTATAAAGCTAAAATAAATAATATTATATCTTTTTTAATGATACATTAATTCACAGTAATTTCGTACTTATTATATGTTAATTAAATAGGAGAACAGTAAGGTTCTATTAAAGATAAAATATCTGAACAAGCCCTGTCAAAAGTTTATTTTGAATCTTATGTTTTGAAATATTATACATATATTTTAGGACATAACTGAGTAATATTTCAATTGTGTTTTCCTACAAATTTATAAATTTTGATCAACAGAAATAATGGTTGGATTTTTAAAGCTGTATAAGTTTCCAAAGTTCACAGAATTAGAGCTTGAATGAAAATTTTAAAAGGGTGACACAAATTGTGATAGAAATAAGTATTACTTTGAAAAAAACAGAGATACAATTTTTGTCTTCAGATATTTAAAAAATCTTTTAACTTTAGTTATTTCAAAATTTACACAGGGCAGCTAAAATATAGGAACGTGAAATCTGTTTGTTGGCTTGTTATTCATGATGGTTTAAAATTTAAAGATTAACTTTTGTCGTGATCTATATAGTCACATTTCTATATTATAACGATCAATTTTATCAAAATTACTATGTTTTTAAAAAATATATCTATTCGATCTATAGTGTTTCATTATATAAACGGAATAAATTTAGATTAAGTTATTTTTGGGTACAGCACATATTCCAATACATTTGAAAAATAGATTATTAGAGAATCATTCACTTTGTATATATACATACATGCACTTTGAAATTTACATTGATTTCCTACATTAAATCTAGTTTTCCTATACTAGTGATTCGTTCAATAATGCAATGTAGACTATGGACATTTTCTAGAGCAACTGTATACAGTTATAAAACGTGTTCTCTATTCTTAAATAACATATTATATTTACAATAATTTAGTATATTACAACCTAGGTATTTGCAGTCGACATGCACATGTATAAAGTAAGAGATACATGTCTGTAGATAGGTTTGTAGAACGTATTATTTACTTTCATTAGAAGACATTTTGGAAACTTTATAGGAAATGGACATTAATCATGCAGAATAATTGTATTCAGATAGTGTAACATAACACTAACTTTCTAAACTTTTAAATTTTATTTAATCATTTATAGCTATTTTACTTATAAAAAAAGAAGTGAACAATTTTGTGCGTTACCAAATAAATTTTTGAAAGACTTTTTTTATTCACCGTTCGATTTGATCAGAAATTGTTTCCATATTAGTATATCCAATTATCATAAATTTCAATGAAATTAATTAAAATTACTAATCAATGATTGAAATTCATATCACTAAAATGAGAGAATGAGTAATTCATTCAAACGTTATATTATTCCAATACAAAATAATTAAATTTATAATAGCATAATTAATAAATTCGTGATTATATTGTGATAGGTGAGTGTAGAAATGTTTAGTGTTAATGTCAAGGTGTTCTAGATGGGACATGCTGATAGAGCTATGAGAGATCATAGGATAGTGCTTGAGAGAGTACACTGGAAATACGATATATTACACTTATTATAATACATTTTGGTGCGAAATTAGGTATTAGTAAAATATATGCAATAGTTTGCTCCATCTTAGAAGGGAAAGTTTACTTCCTAAAGGGTGAAGAAAAGAGATAGTTTTTATTACATTCCATAGATTGACATACTCTCCATTTGTAGAAAAAGAGTTAGGGTTTAAGGCTAGCATGTGTGGCTGGACTGCACTGGTATAGTTTTACATTCGAACACATTATATGGTGTGAAAAAAAATGCACTGACCAGCCACACACGATTCCTTGCTATGTACAGATCACTTTTATCATTCCCATACCACCGTTCATCCATTAAACATCATTTCTGAGACTCACCTTTCACGAGCGCTGGTCTGCGTGCTGGCACCGCTCGACGCGGGTTTGCTCTCGCTCGTGGGACTGGACGTGGTGCTCTGTACCACGAGCGAGGGCACCGCGCCTACGGGGCTCTGCACAGCCGAGGCCTGTGTGACGCTCGTCATGACGGCGCCGTTGCCCGAGGAAGACATCGCCGCGACCATTATAGCGCTTAGGCTACGCTGCGCAGGTGGCGACTGCTGTAGCTGTTGCTGCTGCTGTTGCTGCTGCTGTTGCAGCGGTGGTGAGGACGGGATACTCGCGCCAGGTGGTGGCGAGGTCGCGGCCGAGGCCGTCTGCGGTGGACTCTGCGCTGGTATGCGCGTCATTAACGTCTGAAGCATGTCCTCGATCTTCGCCAGACGCTGGTTCACACGCTGAACCTCCAGTTTCAGATCGACTTTCACCTGTTAGGTATCGTTAGGCTTTAATATTTGCTATTTGATTTCTAAGGTTTGCGTTGCTCACACATTAAGATCAATTTCTAAATTTAAGATTTTATCATATACATGTGAGTATTTATTCAGGTTTAGGTTGACTTTTATCTGATAGGTATAGTTAGGTTTTCACCTATTTAGCTAGGTTCTAAATTTCTTTTTAACTCTTAAACCACCAGCACGTCGCTTTCAGGAGTCATAGGCTCACTCGCCAAAATCGAAGTGTAATTTCGTTCTAAGTTTTGACCTCAAATCACCTTTCACTTAGATATACATATATATACCTATAAGTATTGATATTTCATTGAATCTTACCTCGAGCACAGCGGCGAGTATCTCACGCTCGTGACTCGGCTGCGTAATCAGACCACCATCGTAGCTTTCGAGCTTGCGCATTTGCAGTTGCTTCGAGTCCTGGAGGGCGAGGGCCGTCGCCTGACTGGACTCCTTGCCATCCTCGGCGTCCTCCTCGATTTTACCGCCGAGTTTAGCGAGTTTCGGGAAGACCTTATTCGTGCCGGCGCTCGAGCCAGCCCTCGAGTCTCGAGCACTAAGCGTGCGCTTGAACGGTTCCGGACCAGTGCTGCCACCATCGCTACCTGAATCCAGGCTCGAGCTCCCTGTAGTACGAAAGGTTTCAGGTATGTTAGTCAGGTTGTGAGTTGTGATGAGATGGAAAAAAATATTGTTTTGTATATAAATGTAATAAAAGGGGTTACAGCAATGTATTGTATTATATAGGCTTCTTGAAGTGATTAACTATACTAGTGTTCATACGGGAAGAGAAATATTATAAAGTGAAAGGTTTTAATGGTTGGAATAGCTTAAATACGAGTAATACGTCAATACAAAAAACAAACTTCTTTTTATATTTTTTATTAAACAATTATATGTTTGTCTTTGTTAGCTGAATCCCAGCGAATTTTATAGTTTCATTTAAATATAGAACCCGCATCTTTTAAGTTCTGTATATGATTTTTTACATAATTACCTTATCAGTTGAAAAGTTTTTAAATTTATAGTAATTACAGAATAGATCATTGCTAAACAGATACCTAGATTTTCGAGGGAACTTACTTGCAAATTTAAATATTATTTATCTTACTCTCAAACAAATCACATTTTTGTTAAAGGGGCAATGTATGGTAGACATTTATTAATTTACCAAAAAATTTATTGTGCGAGGAATATAACGTGATACGAGAATTATACTTTTGGACAATTTGTAAAATCACGCAAATATTAAACAAATAGATAAAACATTTAGATAGATAATAATCTTTAAACGGGGGTTTCATTTTATTTTCTTATGCAATATTTTGGACAAACGTAAATTTTAACTACAAAGGTGCTTTATACCAGAGCTTCGTGACATTTAAGGAAGGTACATCTTCAGTTTATGGATATATCAAATATACAATGTAACAGGAGTAACAAACGAATTATTCCAATATACTCCAAAAAATTAATTCGAAGGGGAAAGCAATCTGGCAAGTACTTAGTAGCAGTATTACACAGGTACTCCATAATAGCATCTTGGCGGATCAAAGGCGAATGTAAATTTTCAGACATACTTTTCGTATCTGAGGCATCTTCATCGGGTTCCTTTTTTGGGCTCACCTTTGCCGCGCCACCGCCTTTTTTAAGCTCTACAATATCACATGTCTGTAGTTTCTTTACTCTCATTGACAATTGATTTTTCATAAAAAAAAATATACTTTGCAAACATTCGAACAGATAATAATCTGAATCGAAGCAGTATAGTTCACATAATTATCCAACTAAAACGAAATAAATAAAAAAAGAAAATACTAACCGAGCAGTCGACCCCACTTGCTAGGCCGAGCGCGTCCAGAGCCAGTCTCCTCGTTCGAGGAGGAGACTTTCCTGATTTGTGAGCCACTCTCCTTACTATCCTCCTTGCCATCGCCCTTCTCCACGTCCGCTGCATGTCTTTCTCGTCTAAACCTGAATTTCCCAACACAAAGCACCAGTGAGAATATGTATGGATTACCGTGGATGTCGAATAAAAAAAAATATAGATAGAATACAGCTATAGAGGATTCGAAGCTTCGTCTATCGTATGTATAATATATAATAATATAATATAATGTCGTTCACTTTGTATGTCGTTTAGAGGTTATAACGTACGAAAAAAAGTACAAGCTTCGACAATGCGCAGTATAACAAGTCCAATTCTCTTTTTCATCTATTTAGGCAGATACAGTAGAATAATACATGTTATGTGTATATAATATAAAGTAGTATCAATTGAATAATGTTCGAATAGATGGTCAAAAAAAGTAGCGGTAAATAAAGTACGATCTACATTGCTGAAGTCCATCGATTAATACAAAAATAATGTGTGGAGCATTGAAATTTAATTACGTTTTACCATACTCAGTATAGCTACATAAATAAATAAATATAAATGTACTTTATAGGATGTGATGAACAAATTTTATTACAGTAAATATAAAAATATGCAAAAAGTAGGGTAAAGTTGATAATAAAAATCTTCTTTACCGACCGTGAGTATAATAAATTCTATAGCATACAAAATGAAAAAAAAAACAAATTAGGACTTCTATGATAAAGATTATCGAAAAAAAGAAATGTAAGCATTTGACTCTATATCTTTACAAGATGGACTTCTGGAAAATTGCACTTTATCAATAAACGAGCGTATACTGGTGTTCGGCGGTAATTTTTATTCGGGTATATATATATCACGGTTCAAGTCATAATTATTGCTACAGAGGCGCTAGAATAAATTGTCTTAAACTAGAGTAATATAACGATAAATATGTAGTAATAATAAAAATAAAGGGCACAGCTCCATTATAATATATATATATTTTGTTATTTATTGGTGTTCACGAGCAACCTACTTTGGTGTGCCTACAGGTTTGGAGAAAAAATAAAAAAAGATATTATATCGGTGGCAGACATTGGCATTATAAAAGTGGCGATTATTAAGGTAAAGTAGTAAATAAGATTGTCAATAATCAATGCTGTATGTACATTGTTATTCAGTCGTGAAACGCAGCTATACAATGGCATTTCAAATTGCAGCCGTACATGCATTGTAATTATCCGTGATCTAAATCATTTCCACAATGTTAAGTGTAACTCTGCTAATTATTTCATTGATAAATTTTAAACTTTTGAAATGCGCTGTTAATAAGATTCCATTTTTTTTAACTTTTTGCAGTGAAAAAAAAACATCTTTTTCCAGTCTCTCTAATTTCTGAAACATCCACGATAAGTAAGTAGCACTCGAAATTAACAAGATAAAACGTATTTCATCTTTAGAACTACTTTTTTTTTAATTTGATCAAATAGTATTGGGTAATTCACATCAGTAATTCACTTTATTTAACTGTAAATGGTATAGATTTTATACCTTAAAACATATTTTACTACATAAAATTTTCTGAATTATCATATAAAATTGTTATTAGAGAGTTCACCTTTAAAATCACTGCACTCAAGTTAATTATATATTTTTTAAATAAAATATTGCATTATTTGATCTAAAACTAAAAAAACTCTAGTTGCATTCGGATGTTTACATTACATGCTTTTTATATATATGTACATTTTTTCTGAAAAGTTAATACAACATTGATTATTAGAGCGCGTCACTTTATAATTGTACTAATAGATGAAAACTTTAAATATTATAATAATTCTGATTTTAATTAAAGTGATTTCAATTACGGCATTGAGATAAAATCACAATTACGCAAGTTTTTAAATTCTAATTAAAATTAAATAAAACGTCCCATATTTATATTTGAGATCTGTTTAAAAAGATACTAGAGTATGAATCTGAAAACACACATTTTTTAAGGCGAAAGTTAAAACCATTATTTAATAATATGACTCACGGTATCTACTTATTTGTCTTTATTTTTGTATTTAAAGTTTTCATTTCCAATCATTGTTTGTATCACTAATATTAAAAATTTAAATACGGGTGACAAAGATAAGTTTGAATCCTAGAGTGTATCTGACGCATGCATCGTATATATATATTACGCGAAATTTCTAAGATTGCTAGTACTGGAAAAAGAGAGAATGTATATAAATCGTATAACATCGTTCTGAAGTTATTAACACCATAAAACACTAGTATATAAGCAATAAGTACGAAGTGCTGATAAATCCAATAAAATTTTGAACCAACTGTGACAAATATATAATATATAATAAATATAAGAAAATTACCAAAAGTGAAATGTATAAGAAAGTCACTGAATTTTTCCAGTAAGTACAATGGTATAATCTAATTAGAGTATATATATAAACGTTATCATAAGCCTAAAAAGTTAATTCAGTATAATAAAAGCAGCTACGCAAAAAATCAAGAATTTAGATTGAAATCATAACTTTTGAAGATGTATAGAAAGAAATAAAGTACAGAGAAAAGATAAAGGATTCGAAGTGGTCGAAAAAGTAAACATTTTCTCTATTCAATACTGGCAATATGTATATTTTGCATCTTATAGTACTCAATGTACTGTATACCATACTCTAATGTAAAAAATTTTTATGTATATAAAAAAATGTTCAAAGAAAATGCGCATAACTCTCTAAAGGCGTTTATTTTACAGCACTCTAGCATTCATATAAGTATATATTAAAATGATTACATTTGAAATGATTTTTAATCTATGGAAACATGAGACCTGCAAAACTTTTCTGCTTCGCTTTTTGAAAAACTTATTACACGTACACCAACTTCAAAATTGCGTTCGTTTACGAAATTTATATAATTAAGTTACGTAAATATAAACGGAGTCACATTTTTATTACTTAAATAATAAATAAAAAAATAATCTCTGTTCATATTATGTGTACACTTACGAATACATTTGAATATTAACATATTTCAAAAATAAAATATAAATAAATGATTTAAAATACATGATCATATAATAATGAAAATACATAATACGTGTAATTTCAGCTTTTTACGAGATACAATGAACAACGTGAATAATACACGTGGAAATATTTACGTTTACATGTATAATATTGATGCTTAATCTAGCGTTATAATACGTGTTCAATTTTTTTTAGATGGAAACGATATGAATTAATGCATAAACTAAAAGTGACAATGCGATGCATCGTAATCAAGGAGATATACGTATGTATATATATTGTTCGTTATTTATCGTGTATCGAATACATCACCAATGATGTAATTTGAATTTATCACATATCGTTCAATTAAAATATGTTTGATGTACAGAAAGAACGCTTATCTCGTAAAATGTTTGGACGCGTAATTTGTCATACGTATATAATTTGTTTGCTCGGAAAATTATATAATCGACGCGAATGTGTCAGAATTTAAGTTGTTAAAATAATGAAAAAAAAAAAT
The DNA here is from genome assembly GCA_035583055.1 of Torymus tubicola. Lineage (NCBI taxonomy): Eukaryota > Metazoa > Arthropoda > Insecta > Hymenoptera > Torymidae > Torymus > Torymus tubicola. The sequence continues at coordinate 32,592,135 of JAWWEQ010000045.1, read as the reverse complement.
AAATTTAATCCTCAATTTACATTGATAAATATTGATGTTGACAAGTATAAATTTTGTACCAATAGATATTTACAAAAATATTAAAATTTATAGTGATAAATATACATGTTATGTTATTTATATCTCCTCAATTTTGACGATCGTATTTTGAAAAGAAAAAGGTCAGAGGAAAAAAAGATTAAAAATAAAGAAATAGGAAAGATAAATGATACGATGTCTTACGCATTATTTGCATGAAAAAATAATAATAGAAATATACTTGGTAGATAGGTAGATAGGTAGGTATAGGTGTAATATAAAGGTATACAGACGAAAATTATACAAAGACAAATGGCGGTATATAATAGTCATTATGTAACATAATCGTATAATTATCGTAGGATTATATATAGATAGAGATAGATAGATACGTAATCATATATAGATATATAGCGAGGTATAGAGCGTAAAAAGGTATTTTGTACAATATATAATTCGACGTTATAAAAAAAAGGAAAATAAACCAAATATAGAGAGATAGAGATAGATAGGTATATAGGTATATATATATAATATGTAATATAGCTATAGATATAGAGATATAGATATAAATATAGGAGAGAGATATAGAGAGAGAGAGAAAAAGTTGTATTTTTAATTAAGATCAGAACCAAAAAAAAATGAAAAATAAATAAATATAAGTATAAATGAATAATACGTAAGAAAATGAGAAATTGCCTAAAACTCGGCCAGGGTGGCAGTACGGAGACGGTCAGCTCCTCGTCCGAGTCCTGGTTCGAGCGATTGCTTGCCCTGCCGGACATCGTGAACTGTGGCTCCCCATCGGTCTTGAACCTTCATTAGAGCGGCGCATAACGCATGGTGTGCAAAAACACACATACGAGAGAGAGAGATAGAGAGAGAATAGAGGGTTTCGTTCAATCAGTATTTTTATCGCACAAAACACTGTGAGTATTTTTTTTGTTCGTTTACTCTCTACTGCTTTAATTATTATTATTATTATATGTCTACTTATTTTTTTAACTTATATACGGTTATTATAATCGCTTTGTAACGTTATAATAAGGTTGCTCGGTTTCTTTTTTTTATATAGTAATATACGTAGAGACAAAAATTGACTTATTGCTCGGCGTGTGGTTATATTTATATATATATAGAGAGAAAAAATGTATATATATATAGGCGGTGAGAAAAAAGTCGTGAACGCAAAAGTTAAGCGTCGACACTTGGACCACGGACAACTATATACGTATTTTTTACGTTCAATTTATATTTTAAGATATGCTGGTGTTTCACAATTGTTCAAAGTAGTTGCAGAATTGCCAGTAAGTATATATCGACGCTCACTAATGTCAACGCGCTTATAGCTTAAAAAAAAAATTAAAAAAAAATGATATGCCTTAATAATTAGTTAAGAAAGATAGAGTCGGTGAGTATAGTAGTTTACTATATAATATATAGTATAGTTATGCAGAGCGAAGATTTATATATATAAGCATTTCTCGCCTTACCTAGAGAAGATTTTACGGACGAGGTGGTCCTGCGACTGATCCAACTGCGGCTCGTTTTTCCGCTTCTCCGCTAGCTCCTTCTCGCGTCTGACGTCGGCTACTTTTCGGAAGATCAGCTGCGGGGAAATTCATCAATTGTTATGGTTAATTTTCGATTTTTTACATTTTTTTATACTTCTGTGTAAGCATTATACTATAACGATTATTGAATGGATCAAAATTTTTGAAACTGTGATTAAGTTTTTATTGACCAACTACTGTATCTAATAATATTGATTTAATTAATTGAAATACCAATAACTTTTGTTCATAAGTAAAAAAGAGCATATCAACTTTATGTGGTATATATAGTGATTATGATAGTCGTATAAGAATGTAAAACAGTTTAATGTATTTTTCTTCATAGTATGCGTAAAATTCTACTTTACATACTACAAAAAAAAATATATTGTTCGCCATACAGGCAAAATCATTAAGACCTCGCGATCGCGCAACACTTGGTGTGTAAAGTTCAACTTTATGCCCTGCGGTGACGAAAACTACAGTACTTCAGTCTGACAGACGTATTTGAAATAAACAATATATATTCATTATGTGCTCGAAAAGAAAATTGATATAATTCGATTTCGAGAACGTTTATTAATTAATGAAAAAAATTATTTTAATTTAAAAATAACAAATGACAATAAAAATTGTTTTACTATACATGAAATACCCATACAATACGACGTTTGTTTTTTGCGAAATTAAAATATGTGCCAAGGCAAACCCAGGAAGTATGAATGTATTATACTCATAAAAACACATAATTTTATAACAAACGACCTTAACCGACGTAACTTAACTGGTACTATTACTAAGACTAACGATACTTAGTCGCTACAGAAATTGCCTTTAAAAAGTTATAAAGAGAAAGCTCGCAGCTATACGTAATCTTCCGTGCGATGAAATTTGGTGTCATTATTAGCTCGGCTATAAACGTTTTATTAGAATATACAACGCGCAACCGTTGAGCAAAGCTCTTCTGTAGAATGTATACGTACGCGACGGTTCGGATTAAATGCGTCTGCTGCACCTTCAATTATATACTCAATTACTAAGAGCAAGGTAAAGTGCGTCGTATAAAACGAAGTAGCTTATAATCTTGTTTGCAGATTTGTTTTTTTTTCTTTTTTTAGATAGTAACGATTATGGTTATTTGCTTATTCACAAAATCTCTTTTAATATATACAAAGTAAAAAGGAGTATAGAATGGAAATTGAGATTGATAGAGATCGCATTTTGTTTTAAATATGATTATATGTCTGACCATGTTTGGCTTGTATCTACTGCGATAGCTTATATTGATGCTACATATGTGTATATGTATTTATTTCTGTTGTAGATTTACATTTAAAAATGTTCTTATTATATAAGTTATACGTACATTCTGATACTATTGTTCGTTATGCTTTTTAAATGAAAAATAATAAACATAATTATATTCCAAACATTTCGATAGAAAAACTGTTATATTTTGGCATTTGATCACAACCTAGAAGCCCATAATACTCTTTATTCTTTCTCTCTAACAATCGCGACGAAAACATGACATTTTCACGACAATGAAAACGTACGTCACGCGTATAGCCTCATATTTTCCAATCAAAACCACTACCCCGATGTCGTCGTCGCTTGTCGTCGACCCAATCATCCTATATATATATATAGATCACATATCACACGTGAATTATCATTGTCGCATAGTCGAGAAGAAATCTAATCGACGTTGAAAACGAAAACTGCGTGTAACGCGAGACCTCAATTAAACGCAATTAAAGTTTCACGCGCGCGCGCCTGGACAATGGGAGCTCTTTTCAAAGCAAAAGAGAAAGCGGGGCGGCGACGTAGAACGGAGAAGGAGATGGTGGGAGGAGTGCGGAGAAGAGTATATTATTATATATATGAGAAAAGAGCGAATTCGACGCGCGCGCGTGCGCGTGACATCCGCTCGATATTTTCTATACGAGCAGACGATCCATAGGAACCTAACCTACAACGTAGCACTGGCTGAGGTGAAGACCAGTGGCAACAGTAGCAGAGCAGCGAAGTGTACACTGTTGTCGAATTCTTGGCCGTGTGAATTCAGGCACAAGGATGTATCGTCCTCGCGATTTTGGGGTCGAGTGAAGTGGTTGTGGATTTGTTCCTGTGGGTTGACGTTTTCGAGCAAGTTTATGGATAATTGGAGTCAAGGTTCGTATAGAAGTAACCTTTACGAAGTATTAGCGTCGTGTTGTTTCGCACATAAGAGGATTTACTTTAGTGGCGCGTATTTGATTAACGCTATGTTTTTTTTCCTCTTTTCTGTTACAGATGGGTCACGGATCGTCGAGTCGCTCTGCCTCCTCCAACATCTTGTCCTCGGAGGAGCTGACCCTGGTGGAGAACCTGTTCAAGTCGATGTCGCGCAGCTCAGGCTCCATCAAGCGCGAGGATATCTTTAAGCACTGGTCTGTGCACTTGGACGACACCCTTCTCCAATTTGTAGTGAGATTTCTCTGCCACGAGCCTGGCAAGAGGACCTCAGCTGTGAACGGAGAGAGTTTTGGCAGGCTCTATGTCTACGCTGTGCGTGGCAGCTCAGAAGAGAAAACAAATTTAATATTCACTGGTTTCTCAGACGATGAGCCAAAGTACGAGATACCTACACAGACATTTTTACAGTACCTGCAGGCTACAATTAATTCATACTTGACTCTACAGAAGAACTGTGCCAATGTGCATTTCAACAGTTGGAGTAGCATTGGCTGTACAGTGAATAAGAGGAGAATTAATATGAGATCACGTACTTTGTGCGAGGACATTGTTAAATATGGGGATACACTGACATTTGATCAGATAGAAGTATGGTTTGGTCAAGCGGCTACTTTCAAAACAATACAATCACATGTTTTCCAGTGCCTGTTTTTAGTGTCTCAGAAAAAGGGAGACAAAAATACTTCAGCAAGAATCAATGATTTGAACCTTTTGCCACTTTGCAAAGGCTTAGAGAATATTCCCCACTTTCCAAGTATTCTGGGTCTTGGAGATGTATTATTCCTTAATCTTAGTTTACCCCATGGACTGCGAGATGAGTGGCGTTTTCTCTTTTCTAGTCAAGTGCATGGTGAGTCATTTTCAACTATGTTAGGAAGAATTACGATGCAGGGAGCAACAATAATAATACTCCAGGATAATGATGATCATGTTTTTGGTGGTTTTGCTTCTGATAATTGGGCTCTTTCACCTAATTTCACTGGAAATAATTCCTGTTTCCTGTTTCAATTAGAGCCACAAATATTGACCTTTTCATCTACTAACTACAACAATCATTATCAATATCTCAACTTACACCAACAAACAATGCCTAATGGACTCTTAATGGGTGGTCAATTAAATTATCCAGGTTTGTGGTTGGACTGTGAATATGGTTCGGGAAAGAGCAGTGTATCTTGTACAACGTTTCAAAATTATATACAACTCAGTGGAAAGGAAAACTTTACGATTAAACATTGTGAAGTCTGGGGTGTTGGACCAGTACCTGAAACTGATGAAGAGGAAAGAGACCCCAGGTCAATCCTCGACTCAGATCCAACTTCAAAAGTTTTGTTAGAACTGTCTGGCAAAAAAATGCATAGTGAAGGACTTCGAGAAGAAAAAAAATAAGTTAGTTTTTCAATGTTCCCTGGAGTGTTAAGTCTATGTTAAGCTTTTCTTTCTGAATTTCAAAGTTGGTGCAAATATATGAAGTAATCAATACGGGTCTTGTAATTAGTTGAATCAAAACAGTGAAGACAATTATTCTTGCAATCTACAATCATTTTAATAAAATTGAATACATAAAAACAAATTACTTCAGTCTATTTGTCCATATATTTTAACTTAAGTTTTAGCTAAAGTAATTTGTTTTTGTTTATTCTACGAAAGTAAAACAACTGATTTCTATTAAATTCGACTACAACATTGCTTGAATATTTATTTTATGATAATGAGCACCAAATTTGGGTCGTGAAAGCAAAGGAAAGTAAGTACACAGAAAAAACGGCCATCTGCGATGGTCTACCGTTGTACTGTATCGGTTTGATATTCCTATATGCAGCAAGAGAGGGAGAGAAAGATTCAGTGGAGTGACAGATGAAAGTGTGACTCTGTTCTATTAGCTTTTAAGGTATTTTGGCGCAATACGAGCTTCGATAACGAAAAAAGAAAATGTACCGCACTATCGAATCATTGTAAACGAATTTTATCGATGTTTTTAGAAATTTACCTCTGTCGAGGTACAACGTCACTTTAGTATCTTGAAAAATCGATTTCTTTTGAATGTGCGAGAGAATTGTGTAATGTGATGAGAAAAATCATATACCTTTTTCCATTGTTATGATTTTTTTTTTATCTTATTCGATATTGTAAAGATATATGTATATTATGTGCTTATTAAAAATTTTATGGAACAAACGGTGTGGGAATAATTTTAAAAAACTATTCTATGTATACGTGAAATATAAGAATTGAATATAAAGAAAAAGTGTTCTTTCAAGATCTAAAATGACCACCAAATTAAACTATCTAGTTAGCTGATGAATTATATATTGTAAATACGAAGTCGACGTGAAGGATCTTCACTCCAAATAGTTAATCCTTTTTGCCATGTAGAAAAAAAAAGAGATAACTTATATAAGCTGTCGGAGACCATCGAATGTCATTCGAAGGAGCATCGAAAGCTATTGAAAAAAAATATGCAGAACTTCGACAAAAAAAAGCAGATGTTCGTGACAGACGCAAAAAGTATTTAATATAGAAACTGTCGGAAAACTGTCCGTCGTGATTGCAGAAACGGCCTTTAAATGTGAAGAAAAATGTCGTGTTTTTTTCTATCACTCGTTATTTGTTACTCAATTCAAAAAATTGAGCTTTCTATCGATTGTTTTCTTCTTGTAGCTCGTAAGGTATTAAGTATAAGTATATACTTCAGTGAAAGAAAAAAACAAACAAAAATTTGAATTTCCAAAAATGCACAAACTATGTTCAATTCTGACGAAGTCTGTTATTAAATAAATATATTATGAAGAGATAATAAAAGACAGACGAAAATGAAATATCGTTTTTCTTTATTGCCTCACCTCGCCTCGATACTAATTTTAAACTATATTATTCCACGAATTTTATCTATTATTTTATCTTACGTATATACACTTCAAGAATCATTATTTTTAACCGTAAATTAAAATTTTCCTCGAGGTAGCTACGCCAAGAAATCTATTTTTACGGTCAATACAGTAGCGCGTTGCACTAAAAATAAACACAAACACACTACAAGACTGGTATAGTCATCTCGCGAGAATGCATGCATGCACATGAATCGATGTATTTGTGTATACATATATATAGTTATTCATATTAAATTAAATGCATTTCTGCATTTTATATAACGTCCGAATGAATCTTCGATTTTTGTCACGACGATTCGTCCTAATTTCTTGTTTGATTTCCCGATTTTCAATGCACGCGTAATACTCATTTTTACACCTGACACATTTTACAACTCGAGCGGCGCGCGCGCGCGGAGGCGACCTTTAAGAGCATTAAAATGAAAGGCGCGGGACGAAATTTACGTTTTAAAAGATTTACGATCGAAAAATGGTTGACATATTTAATAAGCAGCGTTTAAGATTGAAATATAACTTCTTAGAGTGACGCTTATAAACTGCTGATGAATATGTAAAAAAAAGTCATTCATCGCGAAATTCAATTCACATTTTTTCCGCGCAGTAAAGTTGAAAATTTAAGAATTTCAACGACTTTTACTTTTACTTAATAAGATATATAAGATTGTATTAAAAGCATTATAACGGATAATATTACGTAAGATTACAGTTGATAATAACATTGAGATAAGATAAACTTTATAATATTTCTCATTTATTACATTTTCATCAGCTATAATGAAAGGTAATAAAGTTGGCTAACCGTTTTTGTTTACATTTTTGTTTACAATAATTATATTATACATACTTACCAATACAATATTTAAATTATATCTTTATTAGCTCACTTAATACCATATATTGGTACACGAATAGCATAAAATAACCAATATCAACTTTAATTTCATATATTTTAGCTAGTTATACCAATAAAGTGAAATGATATTTTCAAAAATAATAATAATAATAAAACGAAATATGCGTGTCCTTCGAAATCGAATGATAAAATAATTCTCGAAGCAAAATCATAATATGCTAATTATTTTAGCCATGAAACACGAGACATTTCAAACTATATTACTGGAATCACAGCTAAGCAATATGAGTATAGTGTGTATATATGTGGCTGCAACTGAAATTGCAGAGAAACTGACGCGCGCGCAGCCTTGCAACTTTTCGTATTTATCAGTTCGGTCGATAAAACACTCATCACGGCAATTCTCGCATTAAATCTGTGTATGCAGAGCTACTATATAAACTTATATGGTCGCCGGCGCAGAGCAAGAGAGAGAGATAAAGAACGAAACAGTTTTATGTGTCCTCGCGACGTCGTTTGTTTAAAAAAAAAACATATTTTTTTTATGACTTTGTGTATACATATAATCTGGTGTGGACGAGTTATATTCTATACTATTTGATTGTAATTTAATTATGAGCTGAAGGTATAAGGCATGCTAATGGTTCGTCCTTGACCTCGTGTCGATTTTTAAAGGATATCAGTATTTTGCTTTGTATAATTTTTTTTCCAGACATATTATTGAATGATTTGAAAAGTAAAATAGATTGATTTGTAATAATACAACGTTAAGAATAAAAAAAAATATTTTGTTCGAGACAATATAATAGTATATTTAAAAATATTTTACGTTGCGAAAGTAAACTGAAAATTCGATTCTTTTTATATGATAATAAACAAATTTCCAAAATATATCTCCAAATTCTATACCAACCATGAAAAACCGGACCATAACAAATATTTCGTCTATACCGCTAATTCGTACACGACAAAATAATAATAATAACAATAATTACGCATAATAAATTTGACTTACCCTATGCCTAAGATTATAGGTGAGCACGAGGTTACGTGCGAACGAGTTGGCGAACGCTTGATAAAAGTCGAGAACCTCGAGCAACTTATCCCTCTTGATCGTATGAAGATCACAGTAGGTCAGGGCGCGTACATTAGCAGCGCTCTGTCCAACAGCGTTGTCCTTCCAAAAGCTGTCGCCAAAGACATCGCCTTTGCCTAATATGGCAACAACCTCGTCGTCCTGGATAACTTCGAGGCTACCCGTTACGATGAAACAAAGCGAATCTATCGACTCGCCGGTATGATAAAGAAGATCGCCTGGTGCACTGTGTGACATTGTGAAGTGCATCGCCAACGCCCGTAGACAACCGTCTGATGCTAATCTGTTGGATGAAGTATATACGGGCGAATGTTTTTTTTTGTCTTTTCGGTTATATATACATATATACCTATAGGGTGAAGGTGTATTTTTAAGGGGCGAGGGATATATATACACTGAGATAAATATTTGGAGTATCAAATAAATATTTATTTGAATAGTAGTAAATAAATATTTTTCTTGAATCAAATAAATATTTATTTGATACTACTAAATATTTTTCTCATCTTTGTATAAGTATAGGGAGTTTGTTTTTTTTTTTACTTGGAGTACCAACTTTATTTATTTATTTATGTATATAATATTATATATAAAAGTGTATGTGTTTTGCTGGACCTGATGTAGTTTTTATACGTATATATAGGATATCTAGTTATATGAGCAATGTTTCTTTGGTTTGAGAATATATATATAAATATATGTACTTTTGTTGAAGAACAATAACATTTATATTTGGTATAATAATCAAATGTTGATTTTAAAGAATCTAGGTCAGAATACGCGTATCGAGAAAGTTTCTGGCTATATATTGTTCATGCATTTTTGTATAAATATAGTTTATTGACATGAAAAGAAGAGATGAATTGATATTTATAATAATAGCTAGGACAAATAAGTATATATGAAAATTGCAACAAAACACAAAAAATTATTTTTTTTTTTGGTATAAAATAATAATACCCAAATTCCAACAAATATATATATACATATTTCTTTATTTTATAAATTAATCATCTTCACACGTGTATAAGAAAAACGAAAGCGCGCTCGACACACACACACGTATAAGTAGACACACATCATGTATAGTCAGACTTATACGCGGTTCACAAAAGAAATGTCTTTTCTCATTTTTCCAAATTTCAAATCAACATTAGCTCATTTCACAACTAAACATCGTTCAATTCTATCCCGCATATTTAATTATTTCGAAAATTTTTATACGAACAATTACCGATCTCGTATCGACTCCAACGAGAATTGTACATATATACAATGGCCATGATCGGCTCGTCTATATTGATTCCAAAATTCGTTTCCACACGTACACGCGCGAGCACTTTGACGTTGTCATAGTGTTTCTCATCCCGCGCGTCCGAATTAAGAGTAAAGTACCGCCACGCGAACAAGACAGAGAGAGAGAGAGAGAGAGCGAGAGAGAGAAGGTATACCATGTTAACAAGTTACATCGAGCTGTATATACAGATGCGCTACCCTCTCTCTCTCTCTCTCTCTTGCTGTGACCCTTGCATCTCACGAATATTACACGCGCAAATGTTGAATATTAGTACGCGCGTATGTGTGTGTGTGTCCCATGTTAGGAACAACAACAGACACATTGGGCATGTCATCGCGTACGCATGGCTCTTATATTTGTCAACGCGTGTATATATATATATATATATATATATCGATTGTTATCTATCGCTTTAATATTCGGGACAGAAATAGAAGTGTATATATATAGAGAGAGATAGAAAGATAGAGAATGTTTCGTATTTTGAGATTCGGTAGAGAGAAGAAATTTATTATTGCTTACCGAGTGGTATTACGGCTGATATGAAGATTTGATTAATTATGTGCCGTTGGAATTTGGAAATAAAAATTAATATATGTGACTTTTAAAAAAATGTGCTTGATAATAGAAATTAATATACTCTATTTTTTGTTGTTGTGGTTGTTATAATAGGTATATAACAAAAAAAAAGGTTTCAAAAAATAATATAGAGAGAAAGTTGATAATTTATAAGATTGAAGATTATGAAAATATAAATTATAATAATAACGTGAGCGTGAGATAATCTTCTACGTCTAGGAAAAGTTTTAAGTTTTTAATTTTATGTATCTTCATTCTAACATTGAAATTTCATTTGAAGCTAAATATATATATATATATATCATACCTAATATACTATAAGCTCATTTACTGAATTTCATTAGAGATAATTTATTATATATTCTTATTTATATAGAATCTGACTTATTTATAATCTTCATACAACAACTTCACTAAAGACTTTATCGATATATCATATTCCTCGTTTCACATATATAGAAGATTCAATCGATACGAAATTTACAGATAGATAAATTAATCAAATAGAAAAGTAAAAAATATATCAACTAACCTGAAGGCAGGATGCTCGTTGAAGACCTTGCGATTGAGGTGAACGCAGATGTCGGCCTTCATGTCCTTGGGACAATAATTGAGGACCTTATCTGTGTCGAGACCTTTCGTCATCGCCCACGTACTGACAACGTAGTCCATGACGCGCTCACTGAGGGCTTTCGGCACCTCGTGTAGCTTCATGAACTCCCGGACGTTGTTCAGCATGTCGTGGTACTTGGCTGTCGCCGACGTCATCTGTTGGATTATCGTCGTCACGTGACCGAATATCGTTGCGTATAACAAGGCTGTGGACAGAGTCATATTCACGTGGTTCAACATTTTTCTTTATATGTATATATGCACTCTTATTATTCTTGATATATCATATATATTATTTGAAGTATTTTGTGAAAAATCTAAGGGTATGTGGAACAAGATGATATTATATAAATACTTCAATCCTACTGGATTAAGAATATATAAATTTTAACGAAATTATATATATATATTTCTTTATAAACAATATGTTATAAAATCAACTAAAAATGTTATAAATAACTTTTGAAATAATAAAATATAAGTGTATGATCATTTGGATGCCTACGTATGTGATTGTATGTACATGTAGATGATATGCATGTATGTGTGTCCATGAAACTACAGAGAGATGAATGATTTCACTACAGACGTCTAATTTTCGACCTGAAAACAAAATACGTTACTATGAATGTGTGTGTGTATCCAATGAATGCGTTATCGAAACACTTGTGCGAATTGTTAATTAAAAATAAATAAATGCATTATGAGTGAAGTATATCGTATAGTATATAGTGATACAAGCATAAATATATATAGTATATATGTGATCATCTTCGATTGAAACCATAAACTAAATAGCGATTGCTTAAAATATATAGATTATCACAATTGCTTTTACCCAGCTCGTGAAAGCTATACACACAAATTTGTCTTGAAAATAAATGCAAATTATATATAAAGATATAAATGCAAAAGTATAATATATAATACGCAAAGAAGAAGAAGAAGTAATCGTATATATATATACGTACCGGCGATGATCATCATGCAGATGGTGAATATTTTCTCGTTGTCGGTCTCAGCGGCGACGTTACCGAAGCCAACTGAAGTCATGCAGGTCATGGTGAAGTAAAGGGCGGTAACGTACATAGTGCGACGCGAGGGACCGGCAACAAGTTCCGGTGCCGTACTTGCGTTCGTCCAGAGGTAGCTGTAGGGCGACTGCGTGACGTTCGCAAGCTTCCACAGCCACGAGTACTGGACGCCGGCGTCTGCGTCCGATCGGCCTATCGAGTACCTATGGAGAATAATAGATATACAAAATTGTGAAAATATGTAATTTACAAAAAAAAAAAAAAATAAAAATAAAAAAGATAATTTAATTTGGTGAAAAATCGAGGGAATCAAGATTTTAGGCTAAATTCAGTAGTGCTAGCGTTAATTTGATATTCGATTGCTTTACAGATATGGATAAAACGGTAGTTCTCAAATAGGATTTATAAATAAGGGGAAAAATGTAAAAAATGAGTGCAAGCTTTTATTAGTTTTACATACATTTCTGACTAATTCCTTATATTATTCCTTATTATATTTATTCAGGAAAATCATAAGTAGCCTTTTACGATTATTAAGATGAAATTTGTGTTTATTTCGATAAAATAATGTTTGGATAATGATACGTAAAAGTATAGAAGCTATTTAGTGGAATTGGTAGAGATAATACAGACACATTATATTAGTTTTATTCTATGGTAAAATGCTAAAATTCCAAGTAAAATATGTATCATGCTATGTATAATATGAATTAAAAGATTATTTGCATAATGTTTTAATTAGAATTGTAGCTTGCAAATTTTTATAAGAATATATAGGGATCTGTTTGCTTAGAAAATTAAATAATTTAAAGTTTACTTGACTACAACTACAATACTTTCAAAATTTGGAAATTTTATCTTACTGTAAAGTCATTCAAAATTATCTAGACAGGACTACAATGGAAGTATGATATTGTTGGGAAAAGATTAAAAAATAAATTGAAGAGCAGCCAATCAAGTTTCTGTCAATCATGTGTCACTTGTAGCTATATGATTGCCAAATTCATCGAAATCGAGATCGAAATCTTATACTAACTACAAAACATAATCAAAATAAATCTTAAAATATTAAGCTTTCAAAAATTTTGTATAATACAAGCTTCATAATAAAATGCTGATAAAAAACAATTATTAACTGCGCTATTAAACCTTGAAGACTGTGTGCTTTTTACGATGAGTTTTAGCATAAATTTCAACTTCAATACTATCAAAATAAATATCCTTAAAATCACGAAATCACTTACATTATTAAAATAAACAATTGGAAAACTTTTTAATCAGCAACGTATTATCCTAAACTTTTAACTAAGCGTATCACAACAATAATCCTATTTAACGCACATCAAATTATATAACTTCCGATCGCCGAATAATTAAATGACAAGCATTTATACTCAGCAGCTCCGTCGCAAAGACTCTCGCGGCTTAATTATCCCCCCAACCGACGTTGTTGCGAATATATATATTCATTTATCTCATTTAAAAGTTATGACTTTGAGCGCGAGAATATGACACTGGCTTTTCTCTCTCTCTCACTTCCACGCCGTAGACTTTAACGTTGAAAAGCCCCGATTACTCAAAAAGTTAGAAGGCGAAGACCGCTGTGGAAAAGTCAACCGGTTATATGCGAGGGAAAGGGAAGAACTTGAAATTCAGTTCTGCCGGTGAAACTTCTTAGATACCCCCGTCGAGTCTCGATAGTAGATATAGTTCTCTTCTTCCGCCCTTTTTTTTTAACCGATTTTCCTTACCTAGTTACGAAAACTTCGCTTCAAAAGCCAATAGGATTTGCATTATATAAAAACTTTTTTATCGGTATACCTTATGGGTAAATATCGTTGAGAGAGGTTGTGGGAAATTTTCATAGCTGGGCTTGGAAAATTATCGATGTTGGGGTTGCTAGGTAATGGCGGCGTTACATGGCTAACATGATTTTGTGAATTGAGGGAAATATTGTTATCTTTAATCGATGGAAATAGGCTTTAATCGCGGAAATAAAATAAAATAAAATTTATAACGGAGAATCTAGAAAAATGTATATACAGTGAAAATCAAATAAACTTCGCTGCTACACGTATTTTTTTGAATTTTTTTTTTTGCTACCAAGAGGCTTAAATATTAATTAATTCAGTGAATATATTTAAACAATAATATGCGGAAAAAGTTAAACAGTATAATCAACTGTATCAGTGAAGTAATAATTTCATTATTAAAAAAAAAAAAAAAGAAAATGGAGATTCTACATTTCAAAATGAAAATATTATCGATATTTTTTTAAAGTAAAACAAACTTGCCACTTTAGAATCAAATCAACTGTCGAAAATTAGATTTTTTTGTTATGTATATGCTAAAAAATTAGTTTGACAACAAAAAAATCCTATTTACTTCGCGAACACCAAGCACGCGCGAGTATATAATAAAAAACAGAAGAAATAATATATATCTGACTCTTACCAAACGCATGCGAGCCAATGGGCGACGAGCATGTAGAAGCACAAAAGGAGTATCAGCATCGCCGCGCCGTACTCGAGGTATCTGTCGAGCTTGCGAACGACTCTGCCGAGCCTCAGTAACCTGACGACCTTTAGGGCGGAAAAGAGACTGCCAATTCCGTCCTCGTCGTGGTCGAAGGCATTGAACACATCGTAGGGCAGGCAGCTTAGCAGGTCTATTAAGAACCAGGACTTCAGGTAGTTCATTCTTATCACCTGTTTTCGGATATAAACAATGCACGATTTTTATTAATGAAATTTTTTATATAGGTACTTCATTCTATATACAAATTTGATAAAAGTTGCATACATATATGCACACACCTCTCACTCTCGCATATTTCTCAATTTTTTAACAAAAAATTCGCGAAACTCGCAGAGAGCACGCGGAATATTAAAATTTATATATGTATCTTTCCGGAGTACAAACTACGTTTGTATTTTTCCCTCGCGACTGTAGTTTACCCGAGACTCGTGGGCCACTTTACTTTCTCGCGTATATATGCACGCCACGAATGTATAATTTTTCTCGTGACATCCAAAACGAGTGTCGCGGATAGTAGAGACGACTTTTGGAGTAAATCGCCGGTCAACTTAAATTCTACTTTGCGAAAGATATCCTTGCTAGGAAGTTTAGAGATCTGAGAGAAAAATAATTTTGCTATACTTTTTCCAAAAGCAATAGCTTTGGTATAATATACGTATTTTTTTGTAAATATTTCGGTGACGAAAATATTGGAAAAAATGGTTGTTTTCGTATAGGATGGACAAAAATTGATATGGAAATTTTAGTATGCGATAGTTTGAAAAACAGTTTGTGTTTTATATAAATAGAGATGGCATTTCTATAGGTATGAATGTTTATTTAATCTAGAGTTGATTGAAATCTAAAAAAAAATAATAAAAAAAACGATACTTTCCGTAAAAATTCGTTCGTTCGTTGTTACAAGTAATTTAATGGCCGGTTTGTTTGCATATTTAGACCCTTAAACTGACTTTTTTAACAAGGACACCAAGCTAATATCGTCAAAGGATAAGAAAATTTTTTTTCTCTACCCTTCAAAAGACACAAAAAAATATAAGAATATACACGCAACGAGATAAGAATATAAAAGATTTTCTCTCTCCTTGGAAAGAAACGAATTTTCTTATCACCGCACAATTACCCCCAAAAACAAACCATTACTAAAAAACAAAGAAATTACATATCAGAACATAAGCAAAAAAAAAACAAAAGAAGAGACCTTGGGGTCAGAGACGACTTCTCCGCCGGCGCCGACGAAAGTCGTGTGGAAGTTGAGGACGATATCGATGAAGAATATAACGTCGACAATCGTGTCGACAACAAGTAGGAATACATCCTCGCTCGTCTTGTTCTTGAAGGCGACGTTGTACGGTACCATTATCGCCGTGTAGAACGTCAGGCAGAGGATTATCCAATCCCAGATGGCCTTGAACGCGCAATAATGGAGCAGTATGTGCGGCGGTGTCTTCGGTGCCTCTTGTCTGTACTGCGGCATCACATCCCCGCTTAAGGACATCATCTGCAATTGTCACAATACAACGATGTATACGCACGTTATACTATTCGACACACACATATATGTATATATGATTATATACGTGCACGCACATATGCATGCAACTATATATTTATTTATTTATTTATTTATTATATACGTATGTGTGTATGTATATGAAATAGATTGCATGGGTACACAAAAGCAACACTCGATTTTTTCACTCGAGTAAGCCATTGTGTACGCACGTACCTACATACATATACACACACACGCATTGGAGTAAATAAAACGCTGCTGCTCCGAGGTATAATAAGTTGAGATGCTCGCTCGATTCCATAGTGTATATAAGAAGAGTCACACAGGCTGTAATCTATATTATATATAAGATAATGGGAGTGTATTCGCTGGGACGTGAGTAGTAACGTTGCGTGGCGTCATGATTCTTTTTTCTTTTTCTCAAAGCAGTTTTGTAGTCATTTGTGCAGGTATAATTGTCACCAAACCGAAAATGTGGAAATTCGTGTTTGTGTGGTAAGAAAGAAAAAGAAGATGTTTACTCTCGTATGTGTGCGTGTTAATATATTCTTTACAATAATTGTATAATATTGTGAACGTTGACGACACAGCAATATACAGCATATAAGTGTATACGACAACGATGGGTATAATCTTAACTGCTGCGTTGACTTGCGAGGGAATATATAAAAATCGCAAGAGAGGATACCACCTTATAAGGGGAATAATATCGAGAACAAAGAATTTTGTATGCTCCGGGTGAAAAAAAAATGAACGTGGAATATAATATATATATATGTAGACACAATCGATAATTATCCAGGGTGGCAGCCAATTGAGATGTATATTATATACGTGGACGTAACATACAACACGTCGCCGCGTCGTTGGGTAAAACTTTCTGGGGAAGTTGAAATTCTGAACACAATACAAATATATAACTTTCAATACAGATATATGTATGTATATATATATGGTTTCATCTCTAATAACTAAAATATCACACGCTCTAATCAAACTGTTTAAAACACAATAATATATAGATATATGAAGCAGGTGTTGCAAACCGAAGGTAAATTACAAATAGATTATGTAAGTGTTATATAGGATTGTATAAATCTTGATTTTTTGTTTTCTGGAAAGTTTCGCAGCAAAAGAAAGATTAACAAAGATAATAACTTTCGATTTCTTCTGCGGTTATACATGAACGTATATAGTGTGAATTTAATTGTAATTTACCTTATTATTTCCATTAAATAAGGGCACAACGATACCTGTGATTTTCGGGCGTCCAAGGTGGTGTCCCCCCTTAACTGTAAAAAGTAGATACATAAAAAATGTATCATTTTAGTTTATATGTTTGTTGTTTTTGAACAAAGTATTAACATCAAACTAAACTAATATCGTCGCACCGATGAGACGTTATATTTATCTGGTTAGTGGTGTGGAGATGAAAGTAATGAGAGCTGGTTAGTAACAGGCCGATTATAATATATATATATATGATTGCTGATGTATATATGTATATAGTCATTCTGAATAAAACCATGCCACGTATAATAAACACAGCGAAGAACTAAAAAAAAGAGAACAAGTGTGTAAAAGAAAACCAAAGAAATAATAGTACTTGAAAAAGCAGCGTGATATAATTTTGGTGGCCACATGTATAAATATGTTGTCTTGGGATGAACAAAATATAACCAAATTGTAATATAAGATCCACGCGTGTGTATATATGCAGATATGGATTCAAGTTGAAATCGCGTAATCTACATTAGATCTCGGTAATCCCGATTTGATCCAAAGTCATGTCTCGCTCTATAGCTCGCGTGCTAAAGCAGTTATATCCCCGCGGGCAAATAAATCCTGCGGACTGTCGGGGTATATATGTATATAGTGGTATGCGTATTGGAGGAGGAATATATACGTTACGGTTGTGCACAGTCCCTTCGTATAGTTCTGTCTATAGGTTTATGGTTACTTGAAATATGTGAAGTTTTGAAAATTTACTAAAAATATAGTATTATTAGGTTTGATAGTGAATGATTTTATTGAAAATATCGGTAAGTGTTGGTAAATTTTATTTTTGTTTTGTATAATAATATTAAGATTAAAGGTAAATGTAAGATAAGAATTGAAATGACGAGCATGTGTGGGGATATCTCGTAGTTTTTGGTTTACCCTTCTACTGTCTGATAAGTGCGTGATTACACTGTATTGTAATTTTTTTTTGTAGAAACTCTTCTTGGGACTGTTAATCTATTTGATCATGAAACTTGACTGAAATGTTTAGATTGCTATGCTATTGTTTATACTTCTTACTTGTATTTTATTAATTAAGAGGAGAATGTAGTACAAGTAAAATCTATTCGATTCGTGTCGATGGATACCTAATAGTATACTAGTCCTATAAACTGCAAATGATTTATTTATAATTCTTTACATTGGAGGGGACTTTAATTAAAAGAAATATAAAACTTCTTGCTGATTGGAAATATACCTTTACCTTTTCCTTTGCATAAAATTAAAAGGTCTAATTAAATAAAGTAACAATAATATTGATTTTTTTAAGGAAGAGTCATCCTAAATTCAGTTAAAAATACAAAAATTCACTTTCTAATTCAAAAACCTTCCTTTACCCAAAATTACACAAAAATTCAGGCAATGAGTAACTCGACTCATCTCAATGAATAATGCGGCTAGTGAATAACATTATAAAAATAAAACTATTCATCGACACAATAACAACAGCCCAAAATAATATTTCAGAAACATTCAGCGCCCAAACAAATCATAAATCATAATAACAAAAAAAAACAACCTTAAATAAAAATTGAAGCCGTAAACAGTTTTGTCCAAGGACCGAAGAGGATTTTGGTGGTATTTTAGGCCCATGGCTCGATCAAAGTTATTTTAGTATTTGACCTTCTGAATTAGAATTTCGAAGATGCAGTGCCGTATTATGGTCAGGTAATTAGTTATAAACTACTTTTATAAATAATATTAGAGAAAGTTAACTTTATGAATCTGTAAAAATATAATCTTTTTCTTTGAATAATTGTGAGTCAAAAAGGTATTTACTTTTGTTGTTTGATTGTTTATAAAAATTCTCCACACCTATAACCTGACAATAGCACAATACTAAAAAGTACATTACAAAACTTTGATGGACCAGTGACCCTCAAAAACACCCAATCACCTCTCTAACTCCCGGCTCTTCACTCATCAAAACAAAACCAAAAAATAAACATACATAAACCTCTTCGTCCATCGCACAACAACAACAACAACAACAACCACCGCAAACGATTCACCCTCCCCTCCCTTCCCTTCTCACCCCCTTCAAAAAACCAGCAACAACAAGATTATAACATATACTCACGTGTCCAAGATGTGACTGCTTGGTAGCAACGGGTATCGCCGAGTCCTTCAATGCCGGCAGATGCGAGCTGAACTGCGACACAAGTACGGACCTCGACCTCGTCACCGATCTCGCAAGTTTGGCAAACTTTGACAATCCACCTTTCGTATCGTCCGTTTCGATTGGTTGCTTCAACGCTGTTATGTCGCGGAAGGTGAGCAGGAACAGAACGACGAGGTCCCGCTCGTTCTTGATCGGTGCTATCTGTAGCAGCAGCCATAGCGGCGTCTCTGTTTTTTTTTTCGTCGTGGATACGTGTGTCGTCAAAGAAGGGGAGTAGTGGTGATGGACGGATTGCCAAAAAAAAATATATGAAAAAAAGATAAGAGTTAGATCTTGAGGTTTAGAATATCTAGGTATATAGAATGGACTGGCACAGTGGGCGTGGAACATTAGCCGGTGGTTACGGGAATCTGGTCTTATATGTGATGAACGAAGGTATTTTATTAGATTGTGTTTGAGTACACCATATAATGATGGTAATTATATAGTTATGAAAAAAACCATTGATTAAGTGAAAGACCAGATTGCTATAATTTCATGGTTTTATTTATGTATGTAGTTTTTTAAATATTTACTATGCGTTCCACTTTTAACTGTCGCGCGAGCAGTTGACATCGATTTATCGGTAATTTCGTTCGGTCGACTTTCTTCGCGTATTATATACATAATATATATGAAATGGAACAACTCCTGTATTATCTTAACCATGAGATCACAGTTGCTTCCGACCACCGGCTTTGCTCAACGTACACGTCTACTCAATTAAATTGTTCGGCAATTAAGTTCTGAATACAAATTAACATATACTTTACTATATCAAATTTATTTACATCAGACTCTTAAGAGATAATATACAATATGCATTATAGTACATAATTAATTATGTTTTATTAATATTGTTATATTTTTTTTAATCAAAAAGATCGAAGCAAAATGCGGGGGGCTAAGTGGGGGAGAAAAATATGTATATACGTGCTTTAATTATATATAGAATCGAGCATATAAATTATATATGTACATGTTTATTTAATATCATATATATATATGGATTGTAGTAGTAGTAGTATATAAGTATATAATATCGAAATACGACATTTTGAAACTTTTGCCGTCGTATTTCGATGAAATCTAGAGCTAGCTATTATTATATATAGGGATAAAAAAGTATACGAATTAAATAGTAATAATTTACAAATTTATAGTATTATAAATATATATTTGAGATTATGGTAAGATTCCACCTGACAAGGAAACCATTTTAATTAAAGGTTTACCATTATTATTTTTTTGCGTGATTATGTATATTTATTATGTTCATTTGTTAGAAACACTATATATATAACTTAAAAATAAATCTAACATACCGGTGCAAATATATATGTAATATAAAGATTCGTAAGACATGCTATCAAAAGTGCTTTTCCATATCCGTGTGTCCAAACAAGTTGATATTTCGCTATATACAAATTATCAACTGAATCATAAGAATATATATATATATCCCTTACCGCAATCTCAACTCTACTGTACGTATGTAAAAATTGATGAAAAAAAAAGAAAAAAAAAAAACAAATTACAGTCCTTCGTCATACCGGATAAGTATATATTACAGAATAATTACAGTGTGAAGAAAAATGCTGAAAAGGAGCAGATAGAGATAGACAGTTTTATACATATCTAACAATCGTAATAATAATAATAATAATAATAGTGTGGTAATGGTGGTAGGTGATAATGACAATAAAACTAAAACAGTAGTGACAATAATAATAACAATAATGACGGGGAAAAAGAGAGAGAGAGAGAGAGAGGAACGCGCGTTGTGGAAAGGACAGTGTAACATACACACATACATACATACACGGAGGCGTTGAAAATGATACGACGACATGCGGGCGCGCGTGTAATTTCGCAGTCGTATACCGAATGAAAGGAAATTCGCGAGACGACTCCGCACGCTATTGCCTCTGAAGGAGAGAGAGAGAGAGAGAGAGTGAGATGGAAAAGAAGAAAAAAAAATATTTGACCTACTTCCCTTTCCTGAACTTTTCCCTCCTCGGCTTGGGCTGTTTTTCCTTTCTCTCTCTCTCTCTCACGCGTATATATACCCGAGATGCTTTTAAAGCGCGCGTATACAGGCTCGAAAAAGTTTTATTGTCCGCCCGCGCGCGAGAGCGAGAGACGATTGTTTTTTTTCTCGCGGGCTGCCCGGGAAAATCGACGTTCGTGCCGCGTTCGAGCGATAGTATATAGTGTGCGCATGGGTATAGAAAGAGAAGAGAGGTTTTTGGATGTGTGTGTGTGTGTGTTTAGGTTTGGGAATTGGGTTCGGGGTGTGTAAAATGGGGGATTTTTTTTAATGGGTATTTGGAGAGAGAGATATAAGTAATTAGGGTGCGATTGAAAAGACGTGGAGGGTTCGTGATTTCTTTGTTTAATATAATTTCGTATTATTTTTAATTTAAACATATAGTTGTTAACTGAATCTATATAGACAAGTTTTTAAAACGATTAGCAAATTTGTTTATATTTACTTTGTTTATAATGAATGTCTATGAACACTACTTGAAAAAAAGGAAAATTATTCGTGTTTTGATATATAAGAATCCAAAACATTTGACATGTGGTATATTGTTGTAACCTTTATACGATGATGTTACTTTTTCAAGCTCTTCTTAATATACTTCCATTAAAAAAAAAAAAAACTTTTTAATTGCTAAGAGTATTTAAGTTATTTTTATAACAATTCGTCTACGTAGAAAGAAACTGGAAATTTAAGATTTCTCTCGGTATACATGAATATCCATGCACGTGTGCTTTTAATTAATCTCCGGGTGTTCAAGGGTCAAGTAGTAACAAGTGACGTTAGAAAAAGGTAGCATTTTTAAAAAAAAAATTCTAATGAATATGATGAAGTGCACTTGTATTATTTGACTCTATTATACATTATTTAAAAGTGAAATGAGATCATTTTTACTTCATTACGTATCGCGTTTTAATTAAAAGGAACAAAATTTTCATAATTAAAAATGCAAATTACGCTGTTTTAATTGATTTTTCGGACCTTCTACACAAATTGTTCATTATGTAACGTGTGTGATTTTTTCCATCATCCTTGTACAATTTCATTATAAAAATACGACTAAAAGATTAAATTATAAAATTATGTTTATTTATTAATATCAATAATTATTGCTTTCAAGTATCCTCCATTAATAACCGCATAAAAGCTAAAGTATATACCTTTACATGTTTTTCTACTCTACATTAGATCTTACTCTCAAATGTTTTAGATTCGAAAGTACTTCGCTCAAAAACCAATCTCCATGCAAATTGAATGCAAAGAAAAATGTTTATTCAAAAGATTAAACTCTCCCTTTCATTCGACAAATTCCTCAATTAATCATTATTGTACAATAATCAAAAAACAAACATAATTCAACTCACATACGCGACTTTCAATTCGACCCAATCCCAAAGAAATCACGAAGAAACATCCAAACTCTTCTTATACTCAAAAGGACCGCATGCTGCGATTAATCTACTCTTCATTTCCCCCTCGATACAATTCTCCATCCAATTCGCCAAATACAAATTCATCTTCTCCTTCTCTTTCCCCGCGTAAAATTATCAATGCACACGGTACCGATATAATAGGACACAGCGAAAGGTTAACCCCCTACACACATACACGCAATCGATCAGCCGAGGGATTCTAGGACACGAGAGAATCACCATTAAGATCGCGACTTTGTTTTTCCCCTCTTCACCGCTACTGGCCACGTATATATATGTACATTAAAATTTTCATGAATGCATATATATATGTATACAGAAGCGCGTGCGCACGCGCGATCGATGATCCGAGGCATTCACCCCGTTTGCCCCTGCGCGCGGGCGATCGAACGTGGCTAAATTTACCCGAGCTGTAGCTATTTTTAGATCACCCGCGCGCGCGCGTGCGACGGGAAAATTGTTACGATTTTTTTTTCACATATATATATGTGTATGTATATACATACATACAAGCAGTGATTAAAAAATTTCTGGGAAAGAAAAAAATTGTTGCAGTATTATTCAACCGTGTATATATGCATATATGTGTGTGCGTATGTGAGATGCGAGGAAAATGAAGGTAGATACATAATGTGCGGGATGAGAGAAAGAAGGGCAGCATGAGTACGTGTATAGCGAAGATTACTTTTTTTATTTATATATGTGTGTATGTGTGTGACGGTGTTTAATTACAAGTATAATTAAGATCAGAGGCATGTATTGTTTGTATCATGATGACGTGTGGTGATCATGCACGTATGTGTAATGGTTGACTTGAGATGCGTTGATTGGATGCTTACTGTATACTCTTTATGTTGCAGTTAAAGAAAAATGAGATATATAGAGTAGATGGATTTTATAAATAAAAAAGGGGTTGCAATATATATATAGTTCATTACATATTTGAAGAAAAAGAAAAGTATAGTAGAAATAATTTTATTTAAGAAATAATATATAGTGTGTGTTTGATCGAATTTTAAGGTAAGAGGATAATAAAGTTTTTGTGACGAGCTGTCGTGTGTGATCTGAGAAATGAAAGATGATGATGTACGATCGTGTCTATGACTTTGCGAATAAACAATGCATGGTTTATCTTTATCGAACTTCTACAAAAACTATTATAGAGCGAGAGCGAGAGCGAGAGCGAGAGAAGGCGAAAGATGCTATAATATAAGAATAAAAAAAAGGTCAAAGAACAGATGTAGAAGAGGTAAAAATGAGAGAGTATATGCGCGACATAATAATGAAGAGCAAAAAAGTAGGGGAAGTGAAAGAGAGAGAAAGAGAGAGAGAGAGAGAGAGAGAGAAAGAGAGAGAGAGAGAGAGAGAGAGAGAGAGAGAGAAAGAGTGAAAGAAGAGAATAGAGAGTAAGGGGCCGCTAAGGAGGTATAAAAAAAAAGAGATCGACACATAGGCAGTGCCGACTCCTCTATTACTTCGCATATACTTGTATATAATATACGTTATCTTTTTTAATCCAACTTTTTATTATCATACACTCCTCTCGCGTCGCTCGCCGCGTACGGCCAGGGCTGCCACCATTACCACTATATCCGATCGAATCGATTATGATCATTGCACAACCCGTTTCTCGCGTATCTCCGGTTTTTCTAAGCCGCCCATTAGCAATTTTTTTTTGCTTCCAATCGTTATTGCCTTCATACGGCCAAAGAATCCGATTTTTTGTTACGCCCTTTGCAGGTGGTAGCCCTGTGTGCGACGCGCGAGCTCGAGGTGACTTACAGACAGGCTTTTCTCTCGCGATTATTGCACATTACCTCGTGGGGTACCTTTAAAGAAAATTAGTCAGCGTTATTTCTCGACTGTCTGTGGTTTGTATATATATATTTTTTTGTTTTATTTTAATTATATATTTTTTTTGTTTTTATATTTTAGTAACGAGGAAAAATTCGTGTGCACGAATTGTATAATCTAATCGACTGTACGTATACGTATTACTATATCGCTATGAATTGCTGTATAATGTCAAGAATTTCGCGTGAATGTCACGAAAGCACGCGAATTTTTCCTCTGACATATATGTTATCTGTCAATGTGTCATATATGTATATATAGCTAACAGCAAATTGCAAGTATGTACAAACGTGTACAATCGTGTGCGTGATGTATATATAGTTTACACAAAAGTTGCCACACAGTGTCTTTACAAGGTTCACTTATTATATTTATCTGCATTCACCGTTAAATAATATCAGACTTTTATGTGTATAAACAATTAACGTTCATTGTTATATATATAAGGCGGTGTATATGTGTTTATTATTATATTGTGAGGGTTATACGAACGAAAAACAAAAAAATAAAACGGAAAAACTGACATTAATATATATCTATATAACGTTTGAGCACATAAAAACCAAAACAAAAAAATAAAAATTCCAGTCCCTTGCAAAAAAAGAACCCAAAAACAAAAATTTTTTGTTCGCCACATTAAAAATACTCAGCAGTTGAGGGAATTAGTATATATATATCGTATCAAAAAACGCATGCGATGTGTGTGTATGTGTAAAAAAAACTCACATTAAAAAATACATACATAAATATAGACCTATATTCTATGGTAATATACATATAATAATAATGCTCATTATGCAGTTTTCATCTGTATCCCGTTTCTTATACTCATCGTCCGACCAAACGCGACCTCGTACTACTCAAACTCTGTGTGTATTTGTGTATCATATGCTAATATCGAAAAGAACCACGTTTATACCCGCATAGTACCAGTAAACAAAAGAAACTCGCTATAAACTATATATCGTATTATGTTGTGTTTGTCATCTCGATCGAAATCGTCTGTTACACGGTCATGTAAGTGTCTGTACGTGTATATGTGTGTGTGTGTGTGTGTGTGTATATATAAAATGCACAAAGTGATACTGGTTGATTTTGTTTACATATAACATATATATATTATATATAATACGTGAGTGATAATTTTGTTCTCTTTGTTTATTTTATTTTATTTTATTTTTGTTGTTGTGGTTGCGTTTGTGATTATATTATTATTATATACGCACGGCACCGTTAATACTCACTGTTCTTCTTGTAGAGCAAAATCTCGAATTGGTCGCATATCTGTCCCTCGAGGCATTCCTCGATGCGCGCGATGGTCTCCTTGTCGGTGAGCTCGCCGTACATGAAGCTGCAGCGACATGACTTTTGCATTACCTGCGGAATGTAAGACGTAGTGTGTTAGTTGTCTTGTCACGTATAGTGATATAATAAATAATTGGATATTATTATATATTTTTTTTGCGAACTGGTTAGTATACGTATTTATATATAGTTTGTTGGAGAATTAAGTATCGAGTATCCCTTCTTAAAAAAGAGATACGAGAAAAGTGAAGCCGACTAAAACGTGTTCTGATTGGTTGATCTTTAAAAA
>JAWWEQ010000045.1:32498884-32565446 GCA_035583055.1 Torymus tubicola | reverse complement strand
TCAGTGGCATTTAGTAATTGAATTATGTTTTCTGCTAATATTCTTATTTTTTCTGTATATTTCTCACTGTTATGTATCTGTGTTTTTTTTTAGATTATATTTTGTCATTCTTTGATGGGTGCGAGATTTGTGTAGTGTACATTTGTTGTTCGAGCAGATATATGTCCGTGCATCTAGTAGTCGTTTGTCAAGCATATTCTTATCCACATATTAATAATTAAATGTGTTATGTTTAGTTTGTAAAAGCTTTTTTTTGAACAGAAATGTGTAATTATATAAGTATAAACATGTAATTATAAAATGTAAATAAAGTTGAATGAGTAATGATATGAATGGGTGTACAAGCCGCATGTAAGTATTTGACATGCATAATAGTTTACGCATTCAATATGTTTGGTATGGGATTCTATTAAACAGTGACTATTGTGTAAAAAAAGGCCACAAACTCCTATAACATATTTGAAACGACATTAGCTGTAATATGACCATATTCATATAATATGTGTCAGAAAATGACTAAAAAATGTATTTTTCTGCGTTTTTACACTTTAAAAAGCCCATAGCTTTTTTCTGTGACCTTCAACCATCGAAAACAAAATTACGTCTTAAAGGTAATAAATTAAATATACTTTTTGGACTATACTACAGAAAATAAGTTTTGTCGGGTACGCCTTTCACATAAAGTGAAGGATTGGTTTTTAACTATCAAAGACTAAAATTTGTTTGATTAATTTGTAAAAATTCTACATAATTCTACTCACAACTTGCAAACTTTTCCCATTTAATGTGTTACACAAAAAGTTTCACCTTTTTGAGTTAAAAAAATCATGAAAATTGACGTTTTTTGAAAAAAATTCAAATTTTCAAATTTTTAATTGATTTTAACTTTTGAACAATTGAATATTTAGGTCTAAAACTCTAGGGTTGTATTTTGGGGCTAATTATCAACAAGAAAAACCCATTTTGAAGAATTTTCTACATCCCCCCGTCACAAGGGAGAGCCGGACTACTCCCATTGGCCGACCAGCATAATATCCTCACCGTGTCGCACGTCTATCGCATGTTGCATGCGAGCGACGCCACGGTGAGTGAGCTGGCACAACATCTGCTGAGGGAGACCGTAGTCAGAAGGTTGAAGCGGCCGGCCACGAATAGTGAGCTGGCAGCTTACCTCTCTGGTGAGCTAGAGATGTCTCGGTCAGGAGCCCAATCGTCATTCTGGGCTCGAGTTCCCACCGCTTCCTTGAGGCTTAACACCACCCTCGGCGGCGAACTACCATCTGTTCGCGTGGGCGTCAACGCCGGGGGAGATGTCCAGCCGCGTGACATAATTCGTCACCTGCGGTCTCGCATGGCTCAGCACTATGCAGCGAACCACTTCCTTCGCACTGGTAAGTTTACCCGCTTCTGCGACTGGCGCTTCGTGCACGCGTGCTCGCCTCGATGTTCTCCCTCTCAATGGCAACCGGACATGGGGCCCCGGGACATCGGGGCCAATAAGCGCTGTCGCAGATGTGGGTATAGTCTCGAAACGACCGCGCATGTTTTGAGTCACTGCAAACCGCTTCACGCGGCGAGACAAAAGCGGCACAACAACGTACAGGATCGGTTGATGAAAGCGGCAGGTAGATGTCCGGGAACCATAACGGTCAACCAGACCGTCGTGGGTACCCGCGGTGAAACTGCGTCCCTTCGTCCCGACATCGTAGTGCGGGACGAAGAAACTAAGAACATAAAGATCATCGACGTAACCATCCCATTCGAAAATCGGTGGGAGGCACTCCAGACTGCACGATAAGAGAAGATACGCAAATATCTTCCCCTTGTCGAGCAACTGGAGGGCAAAGGCTACGTCGTTGATCTGGACGCCTTCATTGTGGGCTCACTCGGCGGCTGGCACAACAACAACGACCGGATCATCGGCTCCCTCATGATTTCTCGCAGATACGTGGAACCCATGAGGAAGCTGATGATCTCGGACACGATCCGTTGGTCCCGGGACATCTACGTGGAACACGTGTCGGGGGTGCGACAGTATTAGTGGGTCCGTTTTAGGGCCCCTTGTTTTAATTTATTTTCTTGTATTCTGTCCTATTTATTAGATATGTTTCTTCCATATAGTCAGAGGTCGACTTAGTAGAAAAATAAGCATTGTCCATAGTAGGCAAAGCGCCATGTTTCTTACCCCGTTTTAGGGACAGTATTATAAAATTAACCTATTCCTCCGTTCTTATCAGCTTGATATCTGATAAACTTCCCATTGGAGAGTCAGAATATCGAACTGATTTTTGAAGGATGATGGAATGTCTGGGGCTTGCTCCGGTTCTATCACGGGTCACGCTTGCATTGTATTTCAGCAAGATGTGGCCCCATTATTCAATTCAAACATAACAAACTTTTTTAGTTACAAATATAGATTTATAATGGACTATATTTTATCATTATTGAAACAATTATTCACGCATTGATACACTTATATTTTTGCATTACTAAGGGGCTGCATGATCGTATAATGACGGCTCTTTGCGTACTACGAGGAAATGATTATTTTTTAAATATGACCTCTGGTGTCCTTTTTTAAATGAAATAAGTTAAAACAAAACTTCACGCATAGAACATAGAGAACAGAACGATGGGCCCTAAAACGGGCCCAGTTAATACTGCCTCTCTCCTGTAACGTGTTAGACATAGATGTCCCAGGACCATCTAATTGTGTCCGAGGTCATCAGCTTCCTCGTTCTCACTATCGAGTCTAGATGAAATATGACATAGTAATCATTGCTGGTAGATTGATTACCCCACTATAAGTAAGAAGATCGGTTCAAGTTACGAGCACAGATTACTAAGTATTAACAGCACGAAGAAAAAGTCTTAATTACCACATGAATTTGACACAAAGGAAAAATGTATTAACATTTCAAAATTCAATTATTTTCATTGCTTAAGCTTCTATGCTTCATGTCTTTACAAGACAGACAATATTTGAAACATCTATAGAAAATTTAAGAGAATGGTGGGAGTTTGAAAAAATCTTTAACCTACATTAAATAAAATTCATTTTATATTGATCTAATAAAGAAAAATATTATACAGAACATTTGAAGTACATAAGTGTACTTAAAAAAATATGAAATACTGTTCGATGTTAGAAAATAATTTTTAGATCATAATCGCAAATTATTTTGGATCGAAGCAGTTGCAACCCAAGCGACCAATACATTTGCCATACGAATGTTTATCTCTTTTGCACTGGCGGTCACAAGCTCCTGGATCACATTGCGCCGTAACCACTATTCAAACGTAAATAATATATATATTGCAAGTAAATTATATTGCATAATTATTATAAATTAAGGTATATTGTATGATTATAAGTAATAATATAGGTTGTTCCCGGCTTCAATTAAACCAATATGTATTTGTAAGTAAAACAAATTGATTAAAATTATATTGACAAATGTAGTTAACTAGACTATGTTTAAAATAATAAAATGACATATTTAAATTCAAAAGTAAATAGAAATTATAATTAGTATAAATTACTAACAATCGAGAAAATATGTGTAAAAATTTTCAAAAATATATACGTTAGACTATTTACTTGACGTAGAAATGATAGCTACAATGAGGAAGAAGAAAAGAAGAAGCTTCATCATTTTGATTTTTGTTTTTCGATTCGTTTATGTGCCTATTGGGATCACGAACTAACTCTGAATCACCAATACTCTGCCTTGGGTTTAAATATAGTAAGCGATAACGAAACAATGCAATGTTGTTGACTCACTTTTTTATGGTTATACAAATAAGGATAATTTTGAAAAAATAAATATTATTATCTAGAGTTTACACGCAATTGTACCGATTATTATTATGTGAGTACTATTAAATGAATCATTTGGGATCAAATTTTCTTTCTACACGACAATTCGTTTACATTACAGTTCTAAATCAAGTCACGCAATAAAGATTGGGTGCGCTACTATTGTTACATACAAATGTTTGCTTTTTTCCCGTTGTCTCTCGTAAAATAGTTGTTGCAATAGTATTTTAATCTAATAGAATTTTAGTATTATTCTATAGAATGTAAATGCAGTGATCGAAGCAAATTTCGTTTATAAATCAATTGGATTAAAGACGACAATATAAACAGAAATTGAAGTGGTGTACCTCTGATAACAAACAAGCATTATTTACATTTTATAATATTTTCCAATTTTCATTACGTTTTTGGATTTTTTAAAATTATATTTTAAATAATAATATTTTGAGCCATAGGTTTTCATAACAGGTTTTTTGTTATACATGGTCACGTTTTAATCTTAAAAAGTTTAGAATAATATTAAAAAATTCTAAGTGCGCAAGTCATTTAAAAAAGGGATATACAAAATCGTTAACTATTTGTATGATATTGGTAAATTATTGTTATGTTATTTTTTTAAAGTAATTGATTGTCACATTTGTAAAATCGTAGTAAGTTATACTTAATTATAGTTCTTAAGTTTACAAACAATTCAGGGTAAATGAGGAAAACTTAAAAAAAAAACACTGTCTTATTGACTATGACTGGAGTAACGATTTATATATATTTTTTTACTCTTATTATCATTTTTGAGCTAACGATGCTGAAAAAACTAGCAGATATTAGAGTCATAAAGTTTGTAAATTCATTTTCACACTATTCCATTTCACCTTCCATAGAAATAAATTTGACCATGATTATTGTTTTTATTTATTTATTTATCAGAAATATTTACGCGGTAAATTCCAAAAAGGTAACTTATAGACATCGATCTAGTTACAATACTTAATAGATAGAACTTACGAGATATGTTACAGAAAAACAAAGATCAAAAAGAAAAATAACAGATTAAACAATCTTTACGGAATTGCTTAAATATCTTAATTGTTACTTTATTCACATAGTTTAAATTTTTTTCCAATTTGTCGAAAATTAAAAATGAAATCTGATCCAATTTTTCAGTTTTATCCCTTTACACTTTACTTATTAAATACTAAAAATGAGTTTTTCATCTTCAAATTGCGATAAGTAATAATGTTAAAAATTGATTAAATTTTATTTTTCCCGAACTAGGTATAACTGCAAATGGATCATGTGAATAAAAACTAGGGGGGAGGAGGCTGTGTCCTCTACGTTTCTCGCTCGAGGGTTTCAGCTGCGGGAAACGTATTTTAGTGGGCATTGGAGTTAAAAATAGGATCCATTTAATCGGTTAAAATGAAGACAAATTTTTAACCATTTTCGTATTCTATCTTTGATTGCTTGTAACTTCCTAAAAAATCATTTTTTTTAGTGAATGAGGGCTCAAATTTTAGCTCTTACTGTCTACTTTTATAATTTTTCTTCCTCGTTTTCGTATCTTAAATATTTGCAATGTGACAGTCAATAGAAGAGACATCTTTTTTGACGAAATAGATGACATTTGAGATTAAATTGTCCATATCTCAAGAAAGAGGGCCCATTTGACGAAAGTGTGAGCACTGGGCTTCATTTTTAGGTACCACAAATCGACTCTCCAATGCCCACTAAAATCCGTTTCCTGAAACCCTCTCCTTGTAAGTACCTTCCACTATATGTAAAAACTTCTTTTGAGCATTACAGATAAAACCGAATTTCTCAAGATAACGTTATATTTTCACCAAAGCAAAAATTGCAAAACTTCAGATACTAATAAAAATAATTTTTTTTAATTGTTATCTACAATTTTTGGTCCTAAC
Source organism: Torymus tubicola (assembly GCA_035583055.1). Classification (NCBI taxonomy): domain Eukaryota; kingdom Metazoa; phylum Arthropoda; class Insecta; order Hymenoptera; family Torymidae; genus Torymus; species Torymus tubicola. Next base: position 32,559,710 of record JAWWEQ010000045.1, on the reverse strand, counting down.
ACTTTTGTGTAAACTAAAACTTTGTTATAGTAACTCGACAGGAATCGATTTTAGATGAATGTTAAGTAGGAAAAAATTTTGTTTTATTAGAATTTATAACTTACAGATTTAACATATTAGTGAATCCTCTCAAGTTATAGTTAATACCCGTCAATTTTTTATGTTTTTAGCTATTTTTGGCTATTATAATACATTTACATACCGTATTATGAAGGATACTGTAATTATAGACCCTAACGCTTTGATAATTTGAAGTTATCGACATTTACAACTGTATTTTAAGAAAATACTGAAAACATGCTTCTTTTCACGCTAACTATTCAGTGTAGACAAACCTCACGTACACTATAAAAAAATAATAATAAAATAATACTAGACAGTGTGTACTGTATGTTATGATAGTTCAAAGTTAAGTAATGAAATATGTATTAAATATACATGAAATTAAACATCTAGTTTCCATTGATTTATCAGCAGTTTTTACTTGCTTGAGTGTAAACTATCGTATTATTTTATTATTTTACAATCGTATGTGCAACTTGTTTAAACTGAATAGTTAACGTCAAAATCGTAGATTTTTATTCAGTATTGGTTTAAAATACATGTGAAAATGTCGATAATTTCAGTTTGTCGAATCATTAGGGTCTAAAATTTCGACTTGCTTCATGTTTTGGTATCTAAAAATATATGTCAAAGTTTGAGAAAAATCCGCGATCTCAGATACTATCCTTGTCAGGTTTAGTGATAATTTTTTACTAAACTTTTCTAGTAAAGAAATTAAATTCTACTAGTATTAAGAAATGTTTATGTTGATATATGCGTATGTACTTTTATAAATTGGTTTTTCTTTAAGTTCAAAAGTTGTATGTTATTGTAAATTTATGAAATACGGTTTCCAGATGCGTTTGCAATCTTTTCTTTATAATTTGATGACTTGTTTAATTAATTTTCTATTTGCCATGTAGACTTTTAATTGAAAAACACTAATTAGTACAAATTTAATTTTTCTTTCCTTTACATTATTTAATATTAAATAATCTGTTTAAAGTTTTTTTTTATGTTGTGAAATTTACATATAGTTGAAATCGCTCTAGACTAATGAATCTTGGTACTTTTAGACGGTTGAAAAAAAGCTTTGTTATATTTTCATAAGACATCATTTATTAATAATATTGTTGATTATTAACAACTCTTTAATATATTTAATGGCAGGAGAAATGAACTTCTTCATGGACTAATTTATATTAAAATCTTATTTATTTTTTAAAAGAAAACAACGAAATAATATAACTAAATGCATTATGGGCAACAGTTCGTATTTCTTACTGTAAATTAAAAAAAACTCTAAATTAAAAAGTTATATCAATATTAGAATCAAAGATTTAGATACCATTAGCAAATAAAGACTAGAAATTAAGTTTCAAAATATTTTATTAACAAAAATCATTTTGCACTCAGTTTATATGAGTCATACAGTCAATTTATTAGAAATTATAATAATTCTTTGGTGTTGGAAAATGCATATATACTGAAGGAACATGGTTTCTTTGAAAACATTTTTATAATTCTCCGTTGAGATTAATAAATAAGATTTCTACTGATTCCAACAGAACTCATATCTCTTGAATATACAGTGATTCGGAATTCGTATACGAGGTTAAAGTCAAATTATTTCATTCAACAAATACACTGTTGGCCCTGGCAGCGTCCTCTGACACCTGGTCTGCAGGCATACCTGCATACAAATGGAATGCAGACGATTTGGCCCATTGCTAAAACAAATATTATGAACGATGTTTTATTGATTTATAATAATGATGTAAAAATAATTTATTAAATTGAGTTAATTGAACATTATGATGTAACTGCATGGAGCCGAAAATATATAGTTGCTGTATTAATAGTGTATAACACAAAATAGTTACAATTATATATTTTATACAGTTGCAGTTGTTAAAATACATAATGTCTGATTAATATGTAGAAACACTAGACACTAGTAAAATCTAGTATATTTAACAATTTAATTTAGTAATATATGAACAAACCAAAAGTATGTAAATCTTATAGATCAAATATTGTTATATAAAAATCGCATGAAGCGTATATGTGAAATCTTTTACGAACGTGCGTTTGGAAATTCAAACAGGCTTTAAGATTCTTAAACTAATTTATTAACTCAATACGTGACTTTATTAATAAATAAATAAACAAATCATATTAATAAATAAATAAAAAAATTTTAATATTTTTTAATTTTACGTGCATATAATAAAAATCAACTTACATTCACTGACGATGATTGCTACTATGAGCAGAAAGAAGAAGATGAGCTTCATCATTGTTGCTATTTGGGGCTATATACTTAAAATCAGCTGTTTACCGATCGGCAGAAACTGCAGTTCTGAATGCACATACGATTCTCACCACCGTTTTTATACTTTTGATTACAGACTAACTAGATCCCCCCATTGAGATACAGCACGTCAACTTTCCTCATGCATACTATACGTATAACGCTTGTCTATACTTACTCCCACTCCGGTAAAATAATGGGAGCGCAGTTCAGATGCATTCGCATCGAGATTTTATTATGTGCACGCACAAGACGAGGAAACGTTATTTTTGTTTTTCCTGGAATTTAGCAGGTGTTATTATATATGCAAACAACAAAATAAATGGGGCGAGTGCTGTAATCATTGTTGTATCTCAAGCAATTATTGTGGGGTACGTTTGCATTTGTTGATCTTTAAGAAATAATAAAGAATATGGGCCGTTGTTTGAACTTGCAAGTATTTTCCTTTGTATAAGGTTTTACTTAAATGCTTAAATGAAAATTAGTGAAATTCTGTATATTTGGTTGTCTAAAATGACCACCTATTCGTAAGCACTGAATTCCATTAGTAATTACAATTATGGTGCAATAGATTTACTTAATTACGTGCGAAAAAACCAGCATAGGAAACAAAACTTCTTTATGTTTACATTCATTACACGTACAAAGCAAATTCATCAAATTCTTGTAATAGCCACGTAAAATCCATTGGTATGCAAAAATAAAAAAAAATTAATGCAGATAAAATGGAATAAGAAAAATATATTGTGTATTTTCAGTAAAAATATATGATTTCCTATACAATTATGTTTTTGTGTACCTACATTATTTTACATAAATGATATTTAATTAAACTAACATTATTAACTTCTCAATAACATAAATATTTTGTACATATAATAACATCACAAATAAGTAAACAAAAAGTGTAACAATAATAAAAACATTTCCCCATTCTAATAAACGCTCTTGTTATCGCAGTACCACTTCTTGCAACAACACGCGTCAATAAATCATAACGCATACACGGTAAAATACTAATGCTTTTCCCATTTCTACATTATAGAGCAATCAATGACGCTTAAGCGCCATATTACTCAATACACTTAAGCGAGACAATCAGATACAATTGATCCGTACGTCGCATGCAATTAACTCGCGGCAGCGATCGGCATCTCGACGTCATTCTCATTACATCTATACATATACACACGCACGCGTATGTGCCTTATAGGTGTTCCAACGTATATACACGCGAGACATCGTAAATATCCAATTACGATAATGAGAGATGCGGTGCGCACTGTTACATTATACTCGTACGTCATTGCGATTCGTTAAGTTTTAAAGATTTTTAAATACCTCTAGGGATAGCGACAGTTATAGGTTGATTACTTTCTTTTGTATTTAGAAAAGTAGGTACTGATGATGGTGTAAAAATTTGTATACATAAATATAGAAAACTGCGGTCATTGGTATTTTGCCAAATTGGTTTTATGATGCATTACGTAGTGTGTTTAGCAATAACGGGTGATTGTATATCAACGAGTAGTTGCACGAGATGAGATGATTGTAGAGATAATAGGGGGTAATTTGTCTACCTTAAAGGTTAGTTTGGTATGCATTTGCAACCATGTTTAGAAAAATTGTTGATAAGACATCAAAATACAGCATATCATTTGTTATACATATGACAAGTGAAAAAAAAATCGAATAATTTTGAAATAATTTATAGCCATATTTATTCACACGTTTTCAATCACTGATATATCTGATTATGTTTTTTTCTCAAATTTTCTCAAGTTACTTTATATGAAATTTTCGTATATTAAATTAAAAATAAAAATACATAACTATAGTCTAGATATAAATTTTACAAAACACTTTCCGAATAAATTCTTAACTACTTTACTTTAATGTCCATGTTCGTAAATTTCTACTAATATTTCAGAAATATAATAAACGTAAACACGTACATTTTTAGACTTAAAATTTAAAAGGACTAAATAAGTTTTATATTGGAAAATTACGATTATAGTTGCATGTAAGAAAAGATTTCTAAACTAGTTTTAACAAACATTTATATATCAGATACTTATTTATTTGACGTTTGTTAGTATTAAACTAACTCTCGATCAAATAGATTATATAGAACCAAGTATTTTGGATAATTTTGTTTTAAGTAGATTTGTAGTAATAAATATTAAATGAATTTAACATTTATAGGTATAGAAAAAGCTTAACAACAATTAGTGTTAATGAATATTCGATATTTTATTTTAAAATTAATATTAAAAATCTTGAACATAAATCTCAGCGAACAAAATGTTCTTGTCATATATATACACAATTCATATAATACAAAATTGAACAAATCAACATATGCAATCTCGTCCTCTGCAATGGCCTCTTACACCTGGTTTGCAGGCGTACTTGCAGACAAATGGTATGCAGACTATTTGGCCCATCGCTGTAACAAAAGGAATTAGTATTGTATTAGTATGACGACTCCGTTAATAAAATTTTCTGTAGTTTTTTTGATAATTTTCGATTTAGAATAGAAATACTGCTTTAATTTCAATTGCAATACACGCAAGATACACTAAATAAGTAAAAGATAAAAATATATCGAAAGATTATATTTTTTTAAAAATCGTTCTTTTAACTCTTTTAAAATTAAAAAAAATACCCGTAGCTATTGTCATACTACTTACTCTCACTGACAATGAGGACAACAGTCAAAAGAAGAAAGAAGAAAAGCTTTGTCATTGTTTTAGTTAAATCTTACAATTTTACACTCAAGTGTTTGCTTGATAGAAAAGTTAAGCTTTTGATACATCGCAGCATCACCTCGTTCGTTTTATATACCAATCCCAGAGCGTTTTATTTGTATCAATGTTGACCGCTATCTTTTCTTTTCCTTATTTACAATAAGGTATCTCGGTTTACATGCTGATCTTTAATTGCAATGCATCTCACGCGAGAGCTATACCAAGAAGGAAATAGTTCGCTTCTCGGGAAGAAATGGGTATTACCGGTTTCCACGAGGAAACTTTCAATCAAAGTCATTAACACGTATATATTGAGATCAAGTATGTTATCGGAGGCTTGAAATAAGATATTACGCTTATCAAAATTCGCGAATTTGGTCTCTGATAGCATGCGACTCTGTTGTATCATCTCTATATACCAAATATTGATAATTTATCAGGAAGAAAAGAGGAACAGGTTTGGAACGGGAATTCCACTTATATAGATTTATTACTGCGAGTGCGCGAACGTGGAAAATGCTATTATTAATCTGCTCCTACAAGGTAAACTGCGTAATGTTTTGTGAATACTTGTAAACACAAATGCCGAATAGTGAATCATATATAGGTATAGCAAAACAAGGCCATTGAAGATTTCGTATAGATTTGAGCGATACAAAAAGTTATCATGCATTTTTTTTATTTGTATTCTTTTTTAAAAACGAATGCAATAAAATCGTTTTATTTCTCGAAATGTATGTTTAAAGAATCCTATTATTTGTATATAAGCAAATCTTTTTTCCTTATTTACTACGGAATGGATAAAAATAATATTTATATAATAAAAAGAACAAATAGATTTCGTTAGGACTTAGGATATTGTAGCAATATACCACAACAACAATTTGTACTTTAAATTCGTGTTATGATAGTTATTTATAAAAGATTTTTCAAACTTTTGCACTTTGTAAGATAAGGTTTCAAGATTGTTTGGTGATTGTTTTCAAACAATTTATGTTTCTTCGATACTTATACTACACTTATAAATAGTATAAATTATTAAATAAATTAAGGAGAACACTTTCTGTCTTTGATATTGGTACGACAAAGATGTTTATTTAATTTATTGATTTTCTTTTATCTTATTGTCAAATTTAGATTTTACGACCTTCTTAATAAGATAGAGTTATAGTATAAAAATATTTCTGAATTCATGTAGATTTAAACTTTCAACTAACTACATTTTGATTACTTCAAATTAAAATATTTGTTCTTGCTCAAAACAAAAGGTAAAACTTATTTTCTAATTTAACTATTTTTTTTTTAATAAATCTTCAAAAAATTTTTGGTGATATTAAGTCCAATTGTAGATTGCACATATGGAGTTGTAATAAGGAAGGAAAGAAGGTTCAATTTATAAAGTCATGATCTGCATATAATAATGTAATTTTTATTGATTGCTTCGATCAGAAAGTTCTGAGTACATATATATCTTTAGCAGTCTTCCTATTTCATTTTAATTATTTCAAAATTCCTTAGTTTATTTACTATTATTCTTTGGCAGTTGATATGTTGGTATAAAAATACGAGTCTTACTGATAAAGAATAAAGAAACTGATTGGAGATAAACTTTTATTGATACATTGAGATTTGAATCATAAATTATCCTCTAGGATCGAAACACTTGCATCCGAGACGACCGTAACACCTGCCATAGCTGTGACCTGTTCTTTTACAGTTCCTATTGCAGTCGTCGGTGCACCCCGCGGCAATAGCTATAATAAAAAGATCAAATTTTATATAGTATCAAACGTCAAATGATTTAAATGTCATTTTCCCAAAACAAACATTTAATATATCAAAACAATAGCTGTATCGTGGTAAAAACTTACTCTCGGTGACAATCATGGCAACGACCAAGAGCAGGAAAACGAAGATTTTGGACGACATTCTCTTCGTTCCTTACGTTTCAATAAATGCTCGAAAGTCAATGCAGAGTCGCTTTTATACCTATGCATATATCTTGACATGACAGCTAATCGGTACGCAGTTCAAAAGACGCGCGGCGCACGAGCAACACACTTTCCATGAAATGATTGTCGACGGCCGTGACGTCAACTGTATAAACTATGAGAAAAAGTGTCATATACGACTTTTTCGTATACCAGTCACGTATTGGTATATGCACAAGAGATGTTTATGTGGATTTTCCTTGTTTTCGCACGTTTAGTTCATTATCTTTATACATTACTATGTTGATTTATATAGAGTATTTATCTTCACCTCATAAATTACATAGAGTATTTCTGCATTATTCAAACCTTAAGTCCATTCTCCAAATTTTAAATTTCGAAGCTTTAGTAACATGACGCCTTCTTTAGATCTACAATTTTATATATATGTTACATGGTTATATTTTATAGTAACTATGCATAGTTACATTTTAAATAAAAATATGATAAAAATTTATAGTTGATCAATGTACTGATAAAAAATATGCAGATAAAATGTAAATATTTTTTATTCTCATATTTTCCAGTTTTGATCATAACAAACCGTAATGTTTTTTAACAACTGAAATGATATTTTTTTGAAAATCACTTGTACTACGCGTGGACCAAATCAATGTAATGATAAATGACACCTCACCCAAAAAATGAAGAATGTAACATGAGAATAATAGCACAGATGTGACTAGGTATTTACTGTACTAAAATATCAATGACAATTTAGTAGTGGAACTAAGTGCAACGGAAAACCATCATCCTCAATTATTGCGACTTCGGAGAACGTGATTTGCACTTTTTTTTAAAGTGCCCAAAAATTAGGGAATCCCCTTACGAAAAAGTCATGAGTAGATAAAATACCATTCGGTGTGCGAACATCTCTGGAAGATTCTTATTGTACAATCAATTTTTTTTTTTATTTTTAATTTATAAACAATTCATAAAACATTTTCATTTACATAATATCTAGTAGCTTAATAAGTACAACGTAATATGCTTACACAGCTTAATAACACTTATTAATTTAATAATCACGTTGCACTCTGTAAATAGCTTTTCTCTTCAAATTCTAAGATAGGAAAATTGTCAAACGAATTTCCAAGTACAATGCAAAAAAATTAAATCAAACTGACGACTTGATTTTTATAATAGTTATCATAATTATACCTATATGTTGTTCGTGTTGATAAAATTACAATATAAATTTCATTTTGAATAAAATTTTTCTTAAATCACACAATACATATTATATTGTAGCCTTGAACCTTCTAAATATTTTAAATTGAAATCTGATTACTATAGATACATCGTGTATTTACGATTATTAACTAGTCAAACAAACAATTATTTCCACAGAAAAGATATTTCGAATAAAATCTTTTGTACATCGTGTATTTATGATTATTATCTAGTTAAACAAACAATTATTTCCACAGAAATATAATTATTCTAACATGCTTTTTGGAGTACACGCACTTTCCTTGTTCAATTAATGCTGTTTACATATTCTCCCATAGTTTCGTGCAGGCACTGTGTGTGTGTGTCACCCACGCTGTATATAAAGAGATAGCGAACGTCTGGGCGCATCAAAAAGAAAGAGAATAGCCGTGTGTACACATATCAGAGTGAAGAACATTTTTTATAGCAACAATGAAAAACTTATTTTTCCTCTTGATGGTGGTTGCTCTCATAGCACTTCAAAGTAAGTACATTAAACGAGTTTTACTGATTGTGTTTTCACTGATAAAAGAATTATATAGTGAATACATTAAGTAAAGCGTATTTCGTTATCTTAACTCTGTTTTGCGAATAGTAACTAATTTTTACAGTCCATATTTTTATTACCTATAAGCACAAAATTCAGATAAAAATTCTTTTGTCATTAGTTTTATGTACACTGCAAGAAAATCTTAAATTGTTACAAACAATATAATGAATTTCTATAATTGAAATAACTGATTTAAAGCTTGTTTATATGGAATAAGAGACATCATTGTAGATATATACTAATGTTTAATATAAATTTTCAGCTACCCTTGTTTCCGCTGGATGCCAACCAGCTTGCAATAATGATTGCAAAAAGCGAGGAATGAAATCCGGAACTTGCAAAGATGGACATGGATGTATTTGCTTTAAGTAAAAGCATTTCTGAATCCATAATTTTGGAAAATTCCTTTCATTGTAATTCTAACGTATGTTGTACCTATTATGTATCCTATGGCAATAAATTAGACTAGCAATCATTGATTTAACTATAAAAATATATTTTGTATAATCCTATTCCTAATACCCTCGTAATAAAATAAATCGCATGCTCTTACAAAAAATATTGGAAATCATAATGCATTCATTTTCAAATAAAATTGCATGTACAAATAATATTCAAAGTAACTGAGAAAATTGGTATGCTAAGTGATGTTTGGTTGTGTCGTTATTTGCTGAAGAATATCAAACTGTGTTAAACTGTGAAATTGTGTTTGTCTATGCCAGACTGTATCCAACTCATTTCGGACATTTTGCATAGATTTTGCATAGGTTTAGCACGGTTACGTACAATTTAGCATAATCAATCTGCAATTGTAAAAAAATAATTTTTCATACGATTTTAAAAATGGTAAGACTTATGATATTGCTTCAATAATCATATGCTGTATTCTTGTCCTTCAACTACACAATTGCTTTAGAAACTTTCTAAATTTATATTTACTGACTATTTCATTTTAATATTATTTTAGCCTGAAAATATGCAACTTGTCATACAATGCTGTATTGAATTTCACATATGCTTTGTGTTGTTTCATCAACGTTACTATAGCCATAATTCAGACGTTATATGTTATGGTATTTTATATCATTAAATATAGCATTATAATTAACTTTAGTAAATTTAAATATGAAATCGATACAGGATAAGGTGAATGAATATAAATCCAATAGTAAAATTTAACATAAAATTTTATTTTAAATAACAATCATTTGTAAATAACCACACATTACTTTTGAATGTAAGAACCTCCAAATTGATAACGTTAACCCTGTCGAACGACGACGCATTCACAAACACTATCACTCTTGCATCTTCCTAAGGTGTTGCCACGGCTTCTGCATCCGGAGTCGCATTCGTTATAGTCACACTTTGGCGATCCAACTATAATTAATTTAGAATTTTAATAAAGTAATTTTATAATTTACACTTAAAAATTTTGATTATGTATTAAATAGATTTGACATTATAAAATTTCATATTGCAAAAAATTTAATTTTTAATGTGTACAGAATCAGTGATGAAATAATTTTTAAAAGCAAAATTCAAGTTGAAATTTGTTTGCACAGACGTAAGTATTTATTTAGAATTTAATAGTATCATTTTAAAAATTATTTTTACTATATGTATCATTTTCTATATTACTTACAGTTTACACATTCACAAAGGGTATCGCTCTTGCACCTTCCCAAAGCGTTGCCACGGCTTCTGCATCCTGAATCGCACTCTTCGAAGTCACACGCATAAACTACCAGCAAAAAATGTTAATGAATTTAATGATTATTTAATTTAAATATTTTATTTTTAATCATAAAAAAAGAATTTATTATTACAACTCATAAATACATCTATTTTATTTTAATGACATAAAATGAATACTATATAATAGTGATGAATATATTAAGATTTAAGTTTCAAATTACTTGAGTTTAATTTGGAATTGAATGAAAAATATATATAATGAAATTAACCTTCAAGAGCTACGACGCTGGCAACAATGAGGAGAGTAAAGATGTACTTCATGTTGACGTACTGGATTTTTTTATTCTATCGTAATATAGTGTCTATCAGTCTACTATTGGCGATGTACTGATGGCCGCGTAGTTTCTTCAACTGATATTTATTTGTCCGTTCCTAGCGGAAAATAGTATACGTAATGTTGATTTTTTCTCATAATTACTAAAGTCAGTTTTAGTAAAGCTTCGTCTTTTCTTGAGATAATGATTATTTTTTGAATGAATGAATTTTTTTCCTTTTACGACTTTATCGAATTTTGATGCGTCATAACAAATTTAAACGATTATTTTGGGTTGCAAGAGATATAAAGGGGATACAAAAATTTTAATCTACTTTTATTGATTATATTAATATATAGTTAATATTTCATGTAAGAATACATTGTAAGAATAGATAACAAATTTACTATATAATGATAATAATATTAATTAAAAGAAACCCTTAGGGAATATGTTTTGAGCTTGATATAGTAAGAAAAAAGTTTTTAAATTAAATTTTTATATTCCGAAAAAAAGTTCACATTTCCTGGTTTTATCTTCTTTCTTTAAACATGTACCTTACAATTTTATTAATGAAATGATTACCACCTTTAAAAGCCGAGGCTTTTTCAAGATTTTCTTAAAATAAAATCTTCTACTTATTATAAAATTTTCCGATAATTTAAAAATTATAGAATTACATTTAATGTTTACAAAAATTTTATAAGTATTTTCTCAAGTATAACTTAAAATGTATTATATTCAGTAAGTAAAGTATTGTACCTTTTGTATTAGGCAATGAAGTACCTACCTAATGAACAAGTAGATTATGTCTTACGAAATTGCATATCATAAGGCAGCTTTTTATAACCTTATAAGATGGCACTTTATAAGAAGAAAAAAATGTTTCACTTGAGCCAACATCAATAAACATTTAACTTGATAGTTGTATGCTCTTAAATTGTAATTTATTTCTACAATTGATTAACTGATGTTGAAATAGTAGGAATTGATAATTTTCATTTTTATTATCTTTATTAGAGTGTATGCAAATTCCTATAATACGATTAGTAAATAAATGTTGTCCGCCAAATATATGAGTTTTTAAATGTAGAAATTTATTTTTTCACAAAAATATTATAATATACAATAAATATTTTGTACTAAATAATTTAGCAAATGAAACGTATGTTTCCATACACTGTTAAAAATTTTCTTAAATTCAATGCATTTTTAGTGTAATACTGGAGAACGTAACATTGCACTATAATGTACAACGTGATTATGATTTGCAATTCAAATTTTCTAAGATATGACTTTATATTGCTATCGAGCTAAATAATCACAAAATGAAGATATACCCAACTGAAAACCGTATGTTTTGTGTAATTTACAAATGGTTACCCAAATCATGTAAAATAAAAACACAAAATGTATGTTATAACTCCATTTATTTTACATTAGTACTACAAAAATATTATATACTTTTTCCTGGTAAATCTTAATTACACAAAAAAGTGCGTTACTATAATTGCGTTTTTTATACAAAACTTGGGTTAGATCATCTTCATAATTTTTAATCATGTTACAATTAATGATAATTATTTTACATTAATATGCATTGATATAAATTTAGTATTTATTTTACGACTATTCCATCATTTGCGTCTAATAAGGAAAACGCAGAAACAATTACGTGTAAAAAAGACACTAATCAGATTATAATTTTTTATCTACGTAAGACTCTATTACTCACGTTCAGTTTCCTCGTTGATAAATATTAATAAAAACTGAAATTAGTTTATTCTCTTCTCTAATCATTTTTTATATTTCATGATTTCTGGAGAATCCCACAGTATTGGCCACCACCTAATATCAGTTCATTTTAAAAAATATTCATTTCATTTATTCAAGCAGTGGAATAAAATTTTCACTGCATTTTAAGAAATATTCACTAATATATTAGACAATATTAATCAATTTTTCAGTTTCTTTATTTATGCGGTCTGGACCAGTGAGTGACTTCTTAAACTTATTATAAAAACAATTCGTTATAACAAAAAAAATATATATTTATTACATTTTCGAACGTACAAAATAAAAACACAACATATAGCAAAATAAACTTAAGACGTACAATAAAAAATACATCATTAAAATCAGTCTTAATGCATTAAATCTTCTCCAATACATGGATGTAAAAGGCAGGATCCTTTGCCTCATCGAGAGCCTTGAAATCACCGTAAATTGTATGTTTGGCATTCATTCTGAACGTTTCGTCAAGGAGATCGGTGAAAATCTTGAGTTTATGTGGGTAGTAGGAGAGTCTAAATTCGCTTACATGCTCATCATCGCTGTCTTCACCAAGTGCATGACCGTTTAGACTTATCCGGTACTCGAGGGTAACTAAAGACGGGGCTCCGTTCGTGTAGAGAACTGACGTGATGATCTGCTGCAGATGTTTGCTCTGGAGGAGTAAATTTTATTAAATGTAGAAAATACTTTCTTTTTTCATTGTTTAAATGAGAATAATACAAAGATAGATAACGTTTAAGTATACAGAGATATTAATAAGTTGCTCTTTTTCTTCGTAGGAAATCACATGTGAAATCTCATGCAATACGTCTCATAATTTTTTTTTTTACAAGACCTTGTGTAATGTCGCTATTAAAAATTATAATTGAATAACAATATAAGCCATTCTGTATAGATTTATATAAAATTTATATTCATATAAACATAATAGGAATATTAATATTAATGAAGTTATTGTCGTTTCTCACTCTTGTGATTTTTCCATTCAAATGTAAAAGAAAAATCCTTAATAAAAATCCTTATAAAAAAGCTAAAAAACCGTAAAATAACAACAGAAATTATAAATAACAGTCTTACGTGAATTTTAAATGTAATTTTGACATATATAAAGGTTTTTATTTATTATATTCTTTGTTATTTTTTTCATAATTAATCCTGTTTCTTCGGTAGTCGAAATATTAGAATAAACATATAATAAACTAACATAGATTTTTATAAAGATAAAAGTTATTATTATTTAAGTCATAATATCTGAAATCACCAAACAATGTATTGTATGTATTCAACAACAAGTATATTCTACTTAATGTCTGACGGGACCCAAACCGTTTCTACTTAATAAGGTTTCCTACGATAAATTCAATTCTAACATACACATTTCACATTAATTACTTAGAAAAATACACAATAGACAAACTTACATTATAATATATACACTGCGTAGGTGTCTGTCCCGTTTCGATGACATAATCGTAATTCCTGTGATCGATCAGCAGCAGGCCACCGGGCTTGACGCATCGCTCGAAATTCGAAAGCGCTTGCCTGAAATTAATCTTATGTCAATATCGAAAAATGTAACAATGACAAGGAGCCTCGTATAGTCTTTATATTTACACAGCCTGCATAGAGTTACGCACAGCAAACATATTTTCATCTTCATGATTACGATCTTACGCATATCATATATAAGCAATTATCAATATATACCGTTGATATTAATTGAAATAAAAGTTTTATAAGAAATAAAATACTTTTTTTGTGTATAGCATATTGAGAAAATTTATTTTATTTTCAATTAATATATACGTACTTGATTTCGCGTTGATCGCCGTAAGAGTCCAACATGTGAGCGAAACTGTTACCCAGGCATATTACAGCGTCGAATCCTTCGCCGATCAGATGGGAAATATCTTTTACAAGTGTCAACCAGTTCGCCTCCTCGATAACTGCAAATATTTTGTTTTACAATTAACTCTAAATTTTCGACATTTATATAAATGATTATATTGCAACTAATTCTATGAAAAATACACTATACCAAAAAAAGCTCAGAGAGATAATAAAGTTGTCGTAACAAACGAAAAGACGAAAATAAGTGAGCAAATCATTGAACAAAAATAAAGATACTATCAATTGTTTATATCAAACGTTCCTTATCGCGCATTTCGCGTATTATTCTGCTGACTTAAAATAGATTGAAGTTACTATTTTAATTAGCGTACATCTTTGACAATTGATTTATATGTATCACGTCTTATTTGACGATTATAGAAACCAATTTTTTTGTCACCTAGTTTTAAATTATAAGAACGTCTAACTTTAATACGTATCATAGTTTATATTTAGTGTCAAAAAGATTTTTTTTCAAAATTTAAAATTGGAAGATCTCGCATCGCCTTAAGAAATCATTTGTTTTAAGCAATACAAAAAATTAAACAAAAAAAAAATACTTTTTCAATAGTATTTCTTTAAAGAAAAGCTTTTCAGTCTATTTATTACTTGAAATTCAGTTAAAAATTAATAATACTAGCATAATATTTTTGCATGTCAAGCATTGTTCGTATCTTATCTTTTACGAGCTATTAAAGATATTTCATTCTATAAAAACTGCATGTAAAAAATTAACAGTGGGAAGAAACCAGCCAAAAGTGGTATAAGTCAACAACTTTTTTCATAATCGAGTGATAAAAATATTAAATATACATATATAAATATGATTTATTTATCTGTAATCAATTAAGATAGTAACAAAATAGTGACTAAAAAAATTTATATAACGCGAATAAGGGAAATGTATAGATCCGTTTATAATAATTTTCTTAATAATTAGGTTCTTTATAAGATTTATTTTTATTTAAGGATTACAAATTCTCGACAGCTCATTAGTTTATTTATTCACTATACTTACATATTAATTGTTTTTCTAAACCCTTTTAGTTAAAACAAAAGTATCATGAAATATTTGATTCCATACAAACTGAAATTCCGGCCACCCCGAACAAAAACAAACCTATAATACGAAATCAGATAACCACCCACGATGCTCCACCGAAGAGATACCACAGCGATATCCGAAAATTTCTCAATCTCCCAATCTTATCACACCAGGATATACAAAGCTGTATCTTGAAATCAATGTCATCGTCAACCCGAAACACGCATCTCTAAACCGAACCATCATCTGCGCACGCCTTGATAACGCCTTTGTGTATATGTGGAATTCTTCGGAAACTTTGACATAAACTGGTTCAAAAAACGACCAAAATTAAATTTGGAGGCACACCTTTAAAGTAACTTTTTCTTGTTCTATGGGTCATAAAAGAGACGATAAGAACTTGGTGCCAAAGAAAACGGTCTTGTGACACCCTTTTATCGTCAAATCAATTTTTCTGATGGGAATTTAACATGGGAAAAGTTGACGAAAAGTAGTCATCAATCATCAACCAATATTAACATTCCAAATATGTCAACGTATTTGTACATTTTACTTGTTAAAGTACAAGGATAGAGTTTTTATGTAAGCTCAAGATGGTTAAAATTGGACAATTCAGTGCAAAGTTGCATGCATTTGAAAATCGTCAAAAATGACAAAAAACAATGAAAATCTTAAAAATTTCGTCAATTCAGAAAAAAACGCTCATTTTCGATTGATGAATATTTTTCGTCAATTTTTCCCATGTTAAATTCCCATAAGAAAAATTGATTTTATGATCCATAGAACAAGAACAAAATTACTTCAGAGGTGTGCCTCCAAATTTAATTTTGGTCATTTTTTGAACCAGTTTAGGGCAAAGTTTCCGAAGAATTCCACATATATACTGCCTTTTTTATTCGCCTTATATATAGCGAGAATATTTTTTGCACGAAAGCCAAATGTCAGAAGCGCTACGAGATAAATGGCATTATTCTCTATATCTCTGAGGGTTTTTTTTTATACACATTATTATTATAGCGCGTTGTGTTTATACTTATTAAATGTGTTTACGAATTCGCCGGGCGATTGCGGATTCGGCCGGTTCGTTACGTCAACACGCGCGCGACAGCAGCTGATAATAGACTGCGCGAGAGCTTTCGATTGACAAATTGACCAGCGAAGAGGTCGTACCCTCCAGGTTATAAGAATTCTGATATTATTCTTATTATATGATGAAAGTTTATTTTTTTTTTTTTTAGGTATACAGTTGTATAGTTTATATATTTTTTTTCAATGTTATTCGCGTTGGTATTTTTAAGGTACCGACGTTCTATATATATAAGCCTTGCAGTTTATTTCATCAAAACAGGTCAGAATCCGAAAAACCTTCGAAACAACTAAAAAGAAATATCACCGAGAAAATTTACAAAAGAAATTAATTCAATTTTATATTACGATACGTGCAAAATATCACTGTCTAAAAAATAAATGATGCCCCCCTACCAGGTTATTGCAAAATAAATGTTCTCGCATACAAGATTTTAATTATTTGTTATGTTGCAGGGTCTTATAAATTTAATCTAATATCAAAATTTCAACAAACTTTATTTATCTGTAATATTCAAGAGAACATTTTGTAAATAATCATACTATACTACAGTAATATTATAAAAAATTGTCTTATACTTAAATGAAGAAACTATACAACTTTTGAAATCTTTTCGTAATTTTTATAAACATCAGCTATGAAAATTAAAATTTCCTTACTATTTGAAAAATATGTAAAAATATATATAATTGGTATTTTCTCACTCACTCCAATTATCAAAAGCTCGTTCCTTCCTGCGCTCCCAGCGCGTCTTCAGCGCATACTTCAGCATCTTATCCGAAGCATCGACACTAACGACTTGGAAGCCCTCCTCGAGCAGCATCGTCGAATCAACACCCGTACCACATGCCACATCAAGGACACGTTTGCAACCCTTGTCACGTAGCATGCCGACAAGGAAATCCTTGTAGTTTTGTTTACGTTGTTTCCTGTCACCGATGAAGACTTCCCAGACACGAGCTGCTATACCGTCCGCATACTGATCCTTCACACCCTCAGCGGCAGCGCCCAGTGAGCGAGTGTGAAACACCGTGTCCATCGTAGGCATTGTCGTTGTTGATGTGTGTACTGTTTTTTTTAAATGAGTGTCTGGTTTTAAAAAATGAAAATGGAAAAATAACTATGTTAATCGGTTTAAAGATGTGCTCGAAAATTTAGAAAAAAAATGACAAATTTGATAAACCCCTGTCTTGCTAAACTCGGATATTGACTACTATATATGTTATCCGCAGATTAAAATTCAAGCAAATATTGTTTCTTCAGATTGTTATTTTACTGTTTGATAATAATTACAAAATATTTTTGAAGCTCTTCAAATGCAACAGCGATATATTATTGTGTTATTTCGTTGTAAATAATAATGTATGCATTTATCTGTGATTGCCTATCTACATATCTCTCGTCTTGCAAGGTAGAAAGTTTTTTTACCAAAGTTGAATGAACCAATATTGATTAAGAGACAATATTTTGTAAGATTAACGAATCATCGAACAAGATACGTTTTTGATAATATATTTCCATATAATTAATCTAAAATATAATTGATGTAGGTAACTGATTCTCGATTTCGGTATTGAATCGATATTTACGTTTTGTAAACTTAAGTATATTTGCAGTTTTGCATTGAAAAATCTATAATTAAAGATCAACACATCATTTTGAAATTGTAGATTAGCTATAAATCTAATTTATAGACTATCAAAAAAAAATTACTTACAAATATTATTGAAAGTATAACATTATTTTTTACTTTATCATTATATTTGTATAAAAGAAAATATTACATTGCATTTCACATCAATAACACTCTGTGAAAACTTTCTTATACTATAGGTACTTATTATTTAGCACAAACCGAAAATACCATGAAAATAATTAAAAAATCAGTTTCTCAAAAATAAATTTTAATTATAAATATGATAGGCGATATAAATTATTATCATTTTTTTAATCCACATTTATAGAACTTTCACAAAATAAATAATTTAATATACCGTATTAAATTTTACCCTCAAAATATATATAACTTAACTTCTCCAGAATTAAGTCTACAATAATCTTTATAATATATAAATAATGGTACTGTTCTAAGTGGCATGCATTAATCGATTGCTTCGAAATAAGAACATTTATTATTTTATTTTTAAATTTACAAAAACCTCATAAATCTATCGTAATAAACCAATCCACCGTTCCCATATAAAAGTCGTTACATACCTAATATATATACAATATTTGTCTACGTGTCACCGAAAAGTCGGGGGTGTCGATCGTGAAACTGACGCGCGATCGGTCCGATCGTCCGGCTTTATACGGACAGTTCTATACGTCCGCCAGTGTGAGTGACGCGTGTATATATATACTATCGTCAATTGTGTTTTTTCGCGGTGACGAAACAACGCGTTGCCTCCCCGACGTGTATAGCATTCGCGCGATTATCGTTAGCTTTACACAGAGTACTTTATTATTTTTCGTCGCAGAATCGGTGGTGGCAAGAGCATATTTTTGTAGACTGGTTTGTGTAAGATTAATCCTCTAGGTCAAAAATATCTTTCATTTGCATGAAAACTTATGCTTTTAGTAACGTAAGTGCGGTCAGGGATGCTTTCGAGAGATTTGTCAATTGATTTTCTCGTAACAAAATTTTTCTTGTATTCTAAGATATTTCTTTTCATATAAGGTAACTCGTTGACATATAGGCATAGTTATAAAATAAAAGATATGGAGTAATCATCTGAAATCTAGCTTTTTCGTAGATTCAATTATTGGACTATTGGTTTCGCTATTTCAATCTACGCTTAGCATTTTGGTATGACGAATTACTTTCGTAAAGATTGTAGTTATTTTATAACAACTTATTTTGAAAAAAAAATTTAATAAAATATAAAATTAATTTATCAATATAGATCTAGAATCTAAGTTTAAACCGTAGATGTTCAACTCCTAAGGTGCCAACATGGCAATTTATATAGATATTATATATAAATTACATAGAAGTTTTTCTTTGTACATATATTTCTTGTGGTCTTACCCATTATTTGTTTAGAACTTTTGGAAAAATTCACTTGATAATTCATAAAAATATGTCTCGTGTACTCCCACTTTTCAAAGTAGCTACAGTGCAACAAAATATATAGCATAGAGGTAACATACTATACATGTGCAACACGAGAGTAAAGTCGATTATTCTCTCGGGTGGTTACTCGCCAGATGAACTCAGTCACGGTAATAATCGGCAACTTTACTCCCTCGTTGTATATTAGTACATAATTATATATTTAAAGCTTATCTATGTTTCACAATAAATTAATAATTAATTTTTTGATGATCTATAAATATATATAATTTTGTTTTGTTTGGTAGTTCAAAACGGGGTTAAAGGAATCAGGAATGAATAAAATATAAAAAAAATTATTTTATCTATCAACAAATATTTATTTAATTTGACGATGTATTCTTTCGATAACCTGTTGAAAGTTTAAAAATTCATTACTTATTCACCATTTTATATATATGTATTAATATTTAACGTTACCCAACACATCGTTAAAAATATCACAGAGTGTACAAGCATGTACGCATATAAGTACGACTTTTATCACAACCGATCAATCTCATTCCATAAGTAAAAAAAAAAATAAATAACTTATTGTTTATTGTATTATCCTCGATTTTCTTAATTTAAGTATGCCCACTATTAAACGCTATTTTCTTTATTATAATATTAAACAATGGCCAACAATTAGTTCAAAGTCGAATCAAGAACATTTATATTTGCCACACAATACTTGAAATATCAATACTTTTTTCATGTAACTGTTTTGGAAAGAGAACTTTGATTCTAACAATTAAACTTGCTTTACTATGTTATTGAAACTTTTAGTACAGATATAAGCAGCATATATTGTAAAACGTGTTTATGTGTAATTTCAAAAAATTATTCTAAACACATCTTCAAAAACCGATATATAGTTAATTTTTTTTATCAATAATGTATTAGATTCGATTTATTCACACTTTTTGGAAATGTGGATTCATATTTCTACTATACTGAAATATCTTTCATCCAAAGTCATTAGAAAAAAATTAAAAACTCAGTAGAAATAGAGGAAACTAAAAATAGAGTAGATATTACTTGTAACTAAACTGACAAAGGATTATTTTATGATGTAAACAAAGGTTCATTGAAGATGAAAATATTATTTAGATAAAAATGAAGTTTATTTTCAAAAAAACCATTTAAAACATGTGTATTGCATTCGTGATGATTAACTGAGTGTACAACACAAGTGTGAACATTTTTCAAAGAAAATTCATAGAAATGTGCACTTGAATATAAATTTCACAACCATTCAAAAGAAAAAAAAAGAGAAAACCATTACAAAAGGGTTCATAGAGAATAAAGTGTGACAAATATATACTCAAGCAGCTTTCTGGTGTAAAATACTGTAATTAGAATAGCACAAGATACACAATGCAAGTCATATAAATTCAAGGATAAATAATATAAATATACATCACTGTAAATTATTGATATTGACAACGAATGGTAGTTTTAATCTCCCTACAATTTTTCTGATTCTATCTTCCGCAAACTGAAACTAAAAACTTGAATGCTCATCAGAACTTCATCTCCAACATAAACTTTTTATCAAAACCTAGTACCATCCATTGTAAAAAGATAAAAGTAAAAAAACCAAAAGCACAATGAATCATTTAAGTGCCGCTTATCTTCCTTTCGAAGTTTCATTTATTAGCTTTTGATTCATCGAAAGGTTAAAAGCGATCACAGACAGAATAATAATGCGGCAGTAACAGTATTCTCTTCCTTACTATTCGTTATCACAATTTTTTTTTTTTGTTTTTTACATTTCTTGAAGTGTCTACTAGGCATTGGCAGTATTTTGTGCATGCGAGTGAAGTAAAAAGAGACTACAACAATACTAAAAATTCTTGATTAGATATTGTAGTGTCAATGTTTTACAATTATGGTCTAAACTTGTTTTTCTAAGTATTGGGCACCTTTGTCACTTTAAAGTAGATATTTCTATTAAATTCTATCATCCTTATTATTAGTTATAAAAGTATTTTCAATGTACATTGCAATTTTTTAAAAGTTTCAATAATAGATCTTTAACATTTTCAATTAGAAAAATTATTCAAATTTACATTTACTAAAAGAAACTTATCTAACAGTCTAATATAACTATACCATGTAACATATTATTGTACTTCTTTTGGATTACACTATTAATTTTTAATACAATTACATTAACTTACATTTTTTATCTATACAGATTTTAAAAGCTAATATTTCAGGTAATGGTAGCTGAATGCATTAATTTATTTTTTTTAACAGTTTTGATTATTTATTTGTAAATAAATTTATACAATACTTTGTAATATAGGCAAATACATATATACCACGTCTCAATATTTTTCTTGACTCATTTATTAATCTATGAAAAAAACTGTTAAAACAAAATATAACTAAAAGTTTACATCTGTTACGCTTGTTTTTACAATCTTTTTACAGTATAACAGCAAAATCAAGAAAGATATATTTAGTACAAAATTCTGAATACATATACTACATTTTACTGAAGGCTGTTATTATAAAATTATTGATATTAATGAGTATGATGATGATATAAAAAAATGATCAATTTTAAAGTAACAGAAGGTGCCCACGTCTATCATTCTGACAATAGTATTGTGTACAGAAAAAGTGATAGAAGAATGTTATAGAGATAGAGGAGAAAGAGAAATCCAAAAATCAAATCCCATGATTCTGATTATGGCTTTGCTCACAAGAGTTTCTTCCTCATAAGATGCAATAACAGGGTTCAATTTATTTCATCTTTAGAAGTCAATTAACTGTCATTATCTTAAGTCTAAATCACTCTCTCATTTAGTTACAATAATCGTGCATTCATCAGCTGCCTCCCATGTTTCCATAATGCTGGAGGCACTAACCTCATACAGTTTTCAGGTCTTCTGGTAAATCATTCTTCGGATGTTTATTTTCAAAATGTTGTTTGTAAGTCTTAGGGTCCGGCATTTGTGCCTAAAAATGAAAATTAATCATGTTATTATCATGTTATATATAAAAATCTTAAATTTATTTCATAAAATAAAAAACAAACAAATTAAGATAATTTTGCATAAACTATTCAACAAATAGATCTCATTGTACTTATAGTTCATAAGTCTATGTTTATAAGCAAGAATATGACTACAATTGTTCTAAGGGTCGATTCATCATATAACACTATTGATATGTAATTGATTAAAGTTATTTTTAGCTAGACTATAAATATCATAAATACATAAGTTGCAAATATAGATTTATTTTTACTCTCGTTGAAATAAACTGACTATATTCAATATGCACCTACAATTGAATTTTTAAACTTTCTATTCAAAAGTTATTTTTATATTATGACGAGTCGAACTAAACTTCAAAACTGTTTAAAAGAATTTTTTTCAATTAAAAAATTAATATAAACCTTGCAGACTGCACAAACATGGACAAGTGCTTTCTGTGCAGCTTTCTTCTGATCGTTGGCACTGTGGCCCTGCTGTTTTTTGTGCTTGGCCTGCTTCTCAGCAGCCTTAGCCTGAGATTGAATTTTCTGCTGTCCACGAGCCATTCTAAATGTTGAATTAAAAAGTTTGTGAATACAGACAAATAAATAACAGTAAGAGTAACTATAATAATAGTATTTAGAAAAGTAAAAATAATAAATAAAATAACAAAAATCTCTAAGTTATTGAGGTACACGTGAATCA
This sequence comes from Torymus tubicola, assembly GCA_035583055.1. NCBI lineage: Eukaryota > Metazoa > Arthropoda > Insecta > Hymenoptera > Torymidae > Torymus > Torymus tubicola. The sequence continues at coordinate 32,536,231 of JAWWEQ010000045.1, read as the reverse complement.
TGCATAAGTGACATCGATCTATGTAATGTAGTTGAATATCAACAGTAATATAATAGTAGTTCTAAGACCCCGAAAGCATCTATACATTCATGTCTTTTTGCAACATCAACTATAGACATACAAAAATCATCCTTTTGTGCCCATCGACTCAGCCATACTTAGTATTCCACTCACACATGGCCAACCATATAGTACCCCCACAAAACCTATCTAAATCCATACCAAGCCATTGAACCCACAGAAACTCAATCATCAGTTTAATCTCCCCCTCAATTGATCTTTGTACCCCAAAACGCAAATCGGAGCACATAAATCATACGCCGCATGGAACGCGCACACACGCGACGTGTCTAATTTTTCTTCTAGAACAAATTCTCCCTAAACAGCAGTAACATCGTGTTCACCACATGCGCGCATCATTCTATTATACATAGCATAGGGTACTCACCCGACTTTCCCTTTGGCTTGGGCTTCCTTCAAACGATAAACGACGGATCACCTATACTCTCTCTCTCTTCCTCACCCCGGTATGTCCTGCACGCGCTCTCTGCTCTCTATAGTAGGCCTCGTCGAGTATGCTTATACGAGAGGATGAGCGGAGAATCGAAGAAGCGATGTATACGTATATATGAGTGAGAGCGAGAAAGAGAGAGAGAGAAGAGAGAGAGGCAGGAAAAACGGTCCGTGCGCGCCGATCGCTAGCCTCGGGTATCCACAACTGCTGCTAGCATAGTTTGCCTTTTTCCTGCTATGCTTAATGCCTGCTCTTTATGAGCATATACTTCTTCCTCGTTGGGTCGTCTTCTCGTCGGGTTAGGTTGGCAGACTCGCTCGATCATCTCTCCATCTGCGTGGTTTGATGAACTATTTTCCCCGAACACGGCGGAATTGCCGTTTCACCGATCTGCGCGTTCACACGCGCACGCATATTGGGAAGAAGCTGCGGCGGGAAATTTGAAATTGGCAAATTGTTTTTTGTTGATATGCGATCATAGTTTTTTTAAAAGGCTGTTTTTAAAGTGATCGAATTCCGTTTGGTTTGGTTAGTACATTTTACGCTAGAATAATTTTCAAAACTTTTTATAGACTAGAATATTATAGAAGAGTTTTAAATAGTTCTGAGTCAGATTTATTTATAGAGACAATTTTTTCTTGAACAGTGCATGTAAAAAACGTTTGATTACGAATCATTTCGAAAAAGTGTTGCCAATGTTTACTTTTTTATAGTTGGCGTTTTATCTAGTCCATTTTCAAGATGATGTAAAATATAGATGAAGTATATCGTATACAAAAGTAAACGATAGTTGAACGAAATAAAAATGGAGCAATTGATATTACCGTTATTCTAGAATACGTCGATTGATTTAATATATCCATGCATATATGTGAATACAGTTTATGTATAATAAGCATAATTTTAATTAATTACGAAAAAACTATAAGGAAATAATGAATATAACCTTTCATAGTCTTTACCTAAAACGTATTAATTGCGATTTTCATTTACCCAACGTTATTAATACGTTAAAAATTGAGAATTTAACGTAAATTACAAAAGAGTTAACGAACATAAGTGAACTAAAAAACTGAAAATAACAATCGTATATTTTGTTTTTCTAAAAATTTAAAGGTAACAACATTGGCAACAACATTTATCCCAACGGAATCTAACCTAACCATTCAATCAACGCGCCACAACGCTAGATCCTTCGTGCAAAAAAAAAGAAACAACGTAAGTAATTATCGATCAGAGCATCGAACCTTATTAAACCCATTCTCTCTCTCCTCTCTATCTCATATGCGCCTATTCTAATGCATTCGCGAACGCTTTCGTAAAAACACAATCTTAGCCTATAACTATAGTTATAGCTAGATTCATCACTATACTCTCAAGTCCTAACATCGCGGCACCCACAGCCTCGTACAGAAGTAGGTATACACGAACATCGTGCGGTATATAACGACAGCGTCAGCACTCAGCAGCGCAAGTCTCGGAGCGGCGCTGGAATCGGATGGGTTTACGAGCACAACCAGGATAGCTCATCTAGTAACCGTTCATCAGGCAAGCAGTCAGTCTTCGGCCGGAGCAAAAGGCGAGCCAAAAAGCGAGAGAGAGAAAGAGAGAGACCGAAACAGGAGTGTGTGCGCGCGCGCAGTAGAGCAGAGGCAACCGCTCTTGGAGCCGTTGTATGTATATATATATATATATATATATTATATATCGCCCCAGGTTGCATATTTGCTTTTCGTCGCGTGTGCGTGTGCGCGAAGAACCCCGGAGGAACAGCGCTGCTGCGCGTTCAACGGGAGAGCGAGAGAACTGACTCGAGAGAGAGAGAGAGAAACTCATGCGCCTAGCTAGCCTAGCGCTTAGTGTATGTATATGAGTGTGGTGCGAAACATGGCCGAACGTCGCCGCGCCGCCGCCGCCGAGAAGTTTCGCCCGGAGTGACGACGAGGAGGTGGTGCGTGGATGGTGGTGATATAGTGTGCTCGCAGTTCTACACGTGCTGGCTTACGAGAGAAACAGTCGCGCGATACGGTGCGTCGTTGTTGTTGTCGAGGAGGCGGAGGTAACCGTGAAGACAGGAAAGGAGGAATTCGTCGAGAGAGAGAGAAAGAGGAAGTATCGAGTAAGCGACGAAGAAGAGGGTGTATAAAGCAAGAGAGAAGATCGCCGGGCGTCCGCCCACGAGGAGGGCGCGCGTTCGCTCGCCAACAGCGAGCGAGACGCCATGAGCTCCGTGCACTTCGCTGTCCATCCCTTACCCGGGACGGACGAGCAGCTTAACGACAGGTATGTGTTGTCGTGGATGTCAATATCTAGGTAGTGTCCTGGACTGGCAGGCATGTTTTGGAGCGTGCTCGCGTGTGCGCGCGCGCGAGTGCACGCATGTGTACTCATGCGAGTGCGTATGTGTGTACGTGGGTATATGCATGGTTGTGTGCTGATATGAATGTATATATATATGTATACATGTACGTGAGTATATATCTACGTATGTACACGTACGTGTATTAACGAGAGCGTGCGCGAGTGGTCGTGTGACTTCTGCAACATGACGCCTGTTCCGTGCGTGAGAAAGAGAGCGAAATATAGGCATAAGAGAGAGAGTCTGCCATACTCGGGGAGCCCAAAACTCTTCTGCATGCCGTGGCTTGCTTTGCTCCGTTTGTCACGAGCTACTTTGGGTTGGGTTTCCCAAGGGTTGTCATTTCAGGTAGTCTGAATGGTTGATTGTAAAAGCTTATGCGTATGTGTGTATGTTTGGGTATATTGGACTCCGGGTGTTTTAACCTGGAGGATATGTCCAAGGGAAGGGTAATTGGGGCTTTGGAGAGAGGGATTATGTAGTTTTAGGTGGTTTTATTAGCATTATAGTATATAGATATATTGGTTAATTAGTTGTACTGCACAACATGTGTTAAGGAAAAGCAAAATTAATTTATTATAAATTAACCTCTGTACTCGTGTTTCACTGCTGGGTTCTCTGGCAAACTTGACACTTTTCTAAGGAGTAATTTAGAGAATTTAGGTTTGTTTACATTGGATGACTCATTGGATGTGACATTTAAGAAATTATGTAATTATAAAGTTAAAAGAAACTAATATTTTTCTGGTTACCTAATCCAAAATAATACGTATGACATTTTTATAAATATTTAATAATTTATTTAAAGTTATTGATAATATATCAAGTATAAATTACTGTTTTGTTAATAAAGGCATTTTTTGTACTTGTTGAAAATATCAATTATATCAATATTTTTAATATTACAGTTATATGTTGTATGATTTACTTAACGAATTTAATGAAATTCAATTAATTAAATTCAATTATTAAAATTCACTCATTTTTGTTATTAAAAATATAAGATTTTCCATTAATTATGTGCAATATGAAATTCAAAATGCTATTTTTCAATTTATTTATTTTTTAGTATAAATGAATCTTTGAATAATTGTATTAAAGGATTATCAAGATTCATAATGAATCTATTTAGTTTAACCTAACCTTTACGAATCAGCTCCATAGAGAAAATTTAAACCCGTCATAAATTATGGTAATACAATGAGTTAGTTTATAATATTCAAATATCAATAAATACACATTTTTATTGAAATCATTTATAATTACAAAAAAAGTTAATATTATAGAAATAGGATATTAAATTATTTTGAAAAAATTAAATAGATAATTATAAAAGTTAAAAAAGCTAAAGATTTAATTTTTAATTAAATTAATAAAATCACATTATTTAATTCATTGTCACCAAAAATAATATATTCTTAGACTGGCATTGTGTACAGTCATTCCCACAACTAGTTTTAGCATAATCAGTCAATTTAGAAGTTAGTCAATTATTATTCACTCATGTGATTTCATGGGCTGTATGAATGAAGTTATCAAATTTTTATATTAATAATTCTTGTACAATCTAATTTGCGGTTTTTTAAAATTGATTTAATTATAGCTTATGATAATTATAATTAATTATTATCAAAATTCAGTTTAATAATTAATTTACGTGTTTTACAGGTTGAAAGAAGTTGCAGACAAAATTAATCGATATGGTTTTGTAACACCACCAGCCCTTAGTGGACTAAAAGCATCAGTTAAAAAAATTGTTGTTGGACCATCGCACATAGCATTATTATTAGATGATAACAGAATTTGCCGTGTTGCGTTTACAGTTCTTTATGATAAATTGGACTTGCGAAAAAATGAGCCAAGTAGAAAGTAAGTTAATGTTTATATTTTTATACATATTTAATTTAATTTTAGTATTATTTTTATACAAATTTGATGAAAATTTGTAGGTTAGTTTGTAAATTGTATATTTTAAGGTTAGGTACAAAATAATGAATGCAATAACTATTTATCACTTTGGATGATTAGATTAGATAATTTATCAGGTTTTATAAAGTTCCATAAAAATAAGAAGACAATAAAAAAATGTCAATCTTTTTCAAAATTAATTTCAAGAAAGACTTCTAATAAAAAGTTACTGTAGTCTACGAATAAAATCTGCTATACATAAATAAATTATATTAAAACTAACAATAAAAATAAACAATATTAAATTTCTTTGTAAAGTTTTATGACACTGGGATTCTGCATATACTGCTCGTGAATTATTCAGATATGTTAACTGTGTGAATAATAACAACTATGCATATGCTCTAAAAATCATGAGAAAATCATTAAAAATAGAAAAGTTATATTCAAACTTTATCTACAAAAGTACATATTATGGTTTTTAGCAAAATTATCAATCAAAAATTTTTAAATTCAACTACATTCATTCCCAAATAAAATTTGAATTTCAGGTTTAAGCTAGAGTATTAAAAATCCTTTATGAAAATGCGTTTTTTGCTAATTATTTAATTTAAAATTATTTTATTATTTTTGTTTAATAGTCTAGTTTTTAATTTTCTATATCAATCATTGTATATAAGAAACATAGATTAAAGTAGCAACAACAAATGTAACACATTGTTCACAATAGAAGAATTAAAAAGTCCTAATATACTTTTTAGAACTTCATTAAGTATTCTTTTTCCATCTCAGTTATTGTCTATTCACTAGTATAAGAATTCTAAAATCAGAGTCATATGTGTTTTGAGTTCTATTAAAAACTAGGCCTGATTTAGTGGATATTGAGGTCACTATAATAATCACACTGAATTCTCATAAATTTGCTTCAATTTTTTTATTTCTATCAATGATTTAAAATAATTAATAAAAATTCAAAATTGAAACAATCTATAATGGAGTATACTAACTAAATAGTCGATTGTCAGAAAAAATACTAATATTATCACAATATTAAAAAAAAAAACTAATAAAATAAAATTTTTCTTATTTTTCAGTACAAGTAAAAGCCACGTCGGCAATTCGTCCTCAGCACCGAGCGGCAGCGGTACGAGCAGCAGCGCCAATGCAGGCGGCGGTGGAGCCGGTAGTAGTGCCGGAGGTGGCACGGGCACCTCCGCCGGGGGTGCCGGTGGCAGCAGCAGTGGTGCTGGAGGCGGTACTGCTGGAGGCACTAGTAACAGCAACAGCGGTAACGGCAGCGGTGGTGCAGGCGGTGCCGGTAGTAGCAACAGTCGCACCGGTATCTCGCGCTCGCGCGCCCGCATAATGCGCCACAACTCAGCTATTCGAGGTGGCGGTGGAGGCGGTGGTACTGGTGGTACTGGCAGCACAGGCGGCAGTGGAGCTGGTGGTAGTAGTAGCGGTAGGATAGGAGCACCAGGAGTTATCATGGGCGGTGGTAGCGGAAGCAGCTCTAGGCCTATTGTCTCAGTAGCCGCGCCCTACGTCCCCGAGGAGCTCATCTCGCAGGTACGGGAGTGGCTTGTTCGTTGAAACCAATTTTTTTCCCGCATAGATTTTTGTTTTTTAGATATATAGACTATGCTTTGCATGCGATGATTTTTCTTTACTTAAAAAAAACGCTTTTTATTTGATTTGGATTTTTTTAATAGCAGATTTTAATAAAAGGGAAATGTTTATTGTTCACAGGCTCAAGTGGTTCTTCAAGGAAAGAGTCGTAATTTGATTATGCGCGAGCTTCAGCGCACAAATTTAGATGTAAATTTGGCAGTGAATAATTTACTGTCGAGAGATGATGAAGAAGGTGATGACGCAGAAGATGCCTCGGACAGTTACGTACCAGAGGACCTAATATCATTGTTAGATGGGGGATTCAGTAACGAGCAATCGGTTATCATTGATGCCGATTCTATGTTTTCCGAAGATGTCTTTGGATACACTGGCATGAGGAAGTACGTAGATTTTTATTTTTCAGGGATAACTGTAGTTCTTCACAATATCGAATAATAAATTAGTTTTTTATTACATAGTCGTGGAAGTTCATCACGCAGGCTAGGCAATGATCGTGACAGTGAGAGATCAACAGAGCGCACCAGGGAACGTGATAGTTTCAGCCATTGGAGGGACCGTCAATACTCTGGCCCACGGCGCTGGTTGGAATCTGCTTTAAAAGACTCGTGGGAAAAAGATCCTGGTAAATAGAAATTTGTTATCATAAATAGCAATCTGATTCGTAGACGAAATTTTGTACTATGTGGTACGTCTTTTTTGTCTAGATATCAAGAAAAAAGAACTGGCTTCTCAAAGCCCCCTGTGGATATCCGATGAATTGGAATGGTGGAACGAACGCAGCGACCCTTCTCCTCGATTCGTTCATATTGCCGCTCTATATAGCGAGTTAATTGCTATCTCGACGACTGGTCAACTTTATCAATGGAGATGGTCTGATGCCGAACCGTACAAGCATCCTGATGTATGTTTTATCCTTTTTATTTTATATTTAATTAAGTACTAATAAATATAATTAAATTAATATTTATAAAATTTTAATAAGGAATAACAATTTAAATACATATTAATATTATTTTTCAGAATCCAAATATACATCACCCAAAAACGGTAGCATTAAATTTAATGAATGAGAAAATCGTTAATATATCTGCTACTGCAATTCGCTGCTCCGTGAGCACAGAAAGTGGTAAAGTAGCTACTTGGCTAGATGAACTTTTAGGTCACGTCGCTTCAAGATTGGAGCATCCAGCTCAGGCATTCACTGAATTTACGTTGGATAAAATAGTTTCATTGCATACCTGTGCTCTTTATACAGTTGCACGATTAGAAAGTGGAGCACTCTATTGGTGGTTAGTAACCGAATAATTTAAATTTTTGTAAATTTTAATGTTTTAAATAAAAATATTATTAATTAAGAATAAGTAGCTTAATGAGAAAATATACTTAAAAAAATTTTTTAGGGGTGTATTACCTTTTGCTCAAAGAATGAAACTTTGGGAAAAATACAAGGCTAAGTCTCGAAAGCACAGAATATCTGCAGCCTCATCAGCAGATATAACTTACGGCAGCCATGTTTGTATGAAGAATAACCCGATATACCAAGCAGGAGCTATTGGTTTTACGATTGCAAATGGTGTTCCAAAAGTAGGACAGCTTTTATCAGCCGTATGGAATTTCGATACAATTTGTCGTTTTAAAATTTTACCCGCTGGTATTTTGCCACCTAACGTTGCTACGGACAAACGAGAATCGAATACAAATGCAACAGCTAGCAGTAGTAGCAAGACAAATCATAAAGAGACAGCCGATAGAATTGACATGCCACCTCCACCATCGCCAGCGTCTAGTACATGCAGTGATACTGGCAGTATAACAACTAACCATAGTAAGTTACTTCGATATATTTTGATGTTTGTTTTTCAAATGATGTCAATTATTATAATAAAAAAGGTTAACATTATTATCTTGTATTTTAGAACGACAAAAACGTATGCAACCGAAAGGTGAAGGTGATAGTGAGCGAAAAGATGAAGAAGATTGGCATTTAAAAGATGTAGTTTTTGTTGAAGAAGTTAAAACACTTCCTCTAGGAAAAGTAATCAAAGTTGATGGCTGTTATGTTGCTGTTAAATTCTTTTCAAAAGACTTGAAAGAAAAAGAAAAAGAAATTAATAAAGAAAAGGACTATAACTCAGATTCAACAGCCGAGGAACCGACAAAATTACTTGCTGATTGTAGACTTCTTAGAAAAGATGAATTAGTTGTAAGTTTTTCCACTATCTTAATGAATTTTTACAAATTTTATTTAAAAAATAATTTTATGTAATGGCTTATGATATTCTAGGTAATTAAATCTTCGGTAAATTCTCGAGCCCCAGACTGTTTTCAACGGACTCCGAGGCGCGTTAATATTGCTGATGGTTCTAGTGAAAATCTTCTCACAATAGCTACTGATGGTCAGGGTGTACATGCAATTTTGCGTAGTGGAACCAAATTAACTTATGTAATTTATAATCTCAGTACTGGACGATATGTCCAAGATTGTTACATTCCATCAGACATTTCTTCATTCATGGGCCTACAGCCACAAAACATTTCTCTCACGAGCGTTGGAGAGGCAAGTACTTTTAATTAATTTTATTAAAAGAAAAACAAATTAAGGATTATATGTTTAATTATATATCTTATTTTACAGAATAATGAATGTTCAATGATTTTACGTGATGGTAACAGCACTATTTATCCCGTCGCAAAAGACTGTGCAGATGCAATTCGTGATCCCAACTGGCTGGATCTTGTACCGGTGCTTTGCATCGGTGCTTCTACCATTCCTATTCCAAATATTCCATCAATGAATCTTAAAAATCAAGTTGCTGTCATTGGTCTTGTATTTGATAATCTCTTACTCATGCCTCGAATTTTAAGATGCGACTACGATGGTGTAAAACAAATTTTCGCTAATTTAGAACAAGATTTAAGTAAGTTGATTGATCGATCGTGTTATCATTTGAAATAAAATTGTAATAAATATTAACAACAATTTTTTTCTTTTCAGAAACAAATTCTGTTCAAATGCAAGCTATTCTTAATGAACGGTGCGATGGTAATCGTAATATTCTTCATGCTTGCATTAATATGTGTGCTTCGACGTCTAACAAAGAAAGCGAGCAAGGTATTTCTTATACATTAAATTATCTTCACTCCCAATCTTAATCATTATCTTTATTACATTTCTATTGTACATTTTTAAAGGTATTGAACACGAATTAGTTACTAATACAGTTGATACTAATTCTGCTCCAATAGAAGAACCAATCCCAACACTGAGCTGGCCGCCTGAAGCTTTTGACAATACATCCGGCGAAGAAGACTCTTTGCTTGGTATTGGAGCAACAAGTATCACCATGATGAATAAGAGTGGTGGGTTCACATTGATATTATATTCATATTCTATTTTGGTTATTGTTTTTTAATCTTACTTTTTAATGTTTATTATTTCATTTAATAAGTAAATATAAACATTAATTATACAAATAAATGTATCTTTTCAATCGTTTTTCAGGTTCTGCTTCAAACAATACCTACATAATAGATTCCGTTGAAAGACGGAACAATGCACTACTGATATTGAAATTCATGTGCGAGCATCCAATATTGGCTCCACACCTCAAAGAATTACTTTCGGCTAGGTAATTATTCATATTTTCTAGTTAATTTAAATCTTTCATTCGAAATATACTACATTTTTATTCTCTTCCCCACAGAGACGCACAAGGTCAAACTCCACTGATGCTGTCAGTATCAGTCCGCGCTTACCATGCGGCATTAATCATTCTGGACACGATCCAGCGCGTGGGTAAGGATGCTAAGGATTGTTCGTCAATGATTCTGCCAGCAGACGCAAGTCCCGACCTTTCGCCACTTTTCGTCACTTGCTGCAACGATACCTGCAGCTTCACCTGGACAGGAGCTGAGCATATCAATCAGGATATTTACGAATGTCGTACCTGCGGTCTCACCGACTCACTCTGCTGCTGCACCGAGTGTGCCCGAGTTTGCCATCGTGGACACGATTGCAAGCTCAAGCCTACCTCGCCCACGGCCTACTGTGACTGCTGGGAGAAGTGCAAGTGTCGAGCACTCATTGCTGGCAGACAGAGTGCGAGATACGATTTGTTATGCAGACTGGTAACCAGCACAGACCTGGTGACAAAAATTAATTCAAGGTGGGTTTCGAAACTTTGATCCAAATAAAGGAATTCTCATTGTGAATTATAAATTGAATTCATTAGATTTCCTTATGTATTCATAATATTCAAAGTTAATTGTATATAATTCAAGGCGAAGGAAGAGTGCGCGTAGTGCGCTTGAAGAAAAATTATTTCACTATCTTATCAATTTTATGTTATTATCGTTTAATTCAAACTGATTGACAGAAACTTTTAAATTGAAACAATCTTTATCGTATTCATAATCTCAATTTATCTGATCGGTTGTGTTATTATACTATTCATCATGCAATTATATTAGATCATCGTAAATTTCAACAAAATTTTTAAAACATTTTTCATTTGAACTCTGAAAAAATAGGAAATCACATTTATAGCTCATAATATAACTTTTAAAGTTCAACAATGTATTCATTATACATTCATTATTTTTAATTTCAGGGGCGAATCAATTCTCCTCTTTCTGGTGCAAACTGTCGGTCGCCAATCGATCGAGCAACGTCAATTCCGCTCGGCGCCTCGTCAACGCTCAAGTTCGGGCAACCGTAAAAACCCATCCTCGGACGGCAACGGTGCTGATTCTCCTGATATGCCAGACCACGACCTCGAGCCACCGCGTTTCAGTCGTCGTGCCTTGGAACGATTATTGAACGACTGGCCTGCGGTGCAGTGTACAATCATGTCAGGCGTGCAAGAAAGTCCGGGTGAACAACTCTTTGGCGATCAGGGCCAGGATAGCCGACAAAGTGGCACTGCGTTACTCGACAAGTTCACGCACTCGTTGTTGGTTAAGTGTAGTGCTGAGATGTTGGATACGTTGCTGACGACACTAATCAGAGAGCTACAGAATGAAAGTATGCCTGGGAGAATAGAGGAGGCGACGACAGTAGCGAGAAGGTTCGTGAGATCCGTGGCTAGAATATTTGTTATCTTCACGGTTGAAATGGCGCCTAATACTACCAAGACTAGAAGAAGGTAAGTTCATTACATTCTTTTTTAGTAATGTATTATTCAAAGTATCAATTATAAGTAAGAACGATTGATCTGTTAGTTCCCAGACAGACATCTAAGTAGTCGAATGCTTTTCTCAATAAAACGTGTATAATTCGAAGAAGGATATTGTGTGTGTGTGTGTGTGTGTGTGTGTGTGTGCGTGTGTGTGTGTGTAGTGTATACCGACAGATGGCCATTATTGTATCGATATCAATATTTAGTTTTTTTAAATTTAAAAGGAGTTAGATAATAAGTTTGTCTTTATACATTAGCTTTCATATTTAAAAATCGGCCGATAATATATTTTTTAATATAAAAAAATGTTATGGTCGGTACAGTAGTTGTCTCGGTCGATATACCTTGTATTTATCATGTGAGATATTTGTTCTGATCTAAAAAATAACTATTTATTTTACATTAACAAATAAAAAAAAAAAGAAATCAAATATTATTATCTAGAATTGACTTTAAATACTAGTTAATTTAGTCTTTTAGTAGGTAAATTAGTACAATCATTTTTACTTTGAAACATTTCCAGCGCAAGCCAAGCATCGGCACCATTGATGAAATGCCGCCGCATATTCCAAGCACTGATAAAATTAGCAGTCGAGGAACTCTGCGAAACTGCCGATTCCTTAATTGCGCCAGTTAGATTAGGTGTGGCTAGACCAACTGCTCCATTTACCTTGACCAGCTCCGCTATTGAAGTTATTAATGGTTCGGAGGAATTATTTTCGATCGAGCCATTAATCCCTCATAGCGGTGTCAATTCACAGAATTTGGATGCAACATTGCAAGGACAACCAGGAAATAATAATATTACGATAGGTGGAGATGTATCCGCCATGGATGAGACAGAACCGGGAGAAGGTAAATAAAAATAAATATCTGAATTTATTTTATTTTCTAAGAAATTCGAGAAAATGACATTATCAAAAACTATATTTTCCCTTACTATTTTTATAAACTAAAAATTAAAAATCAATTCTCAGAAGTTCCAATGGACCTTGACGGCGATATAAGCGAACATGAGGAATCGTCGGTAGCAGTGTCGACTCAACCTCTGGGTGAGGTTGACAGCAATCCTGGCGGTGTGGGTGAGGAGCCTCCGGGTGATGGTGAATCCGACACAGAGCTCGATCTACTTGTCGAAGCGGAAACTGAATCGGATTCAGACGATAACCACAGTAACCAGGATGCCGCATCAGCTCAACGCAGTGTACAGACCGGCGCCACAGCTGGTTCAGATGGTGGAATAAACTCAATATTACTGTATCCAGAGGATGAATCTGGAGAGTCGAGTCAACAGGAGGACGATGAAAGCGAAGCTGGCGAGACTGATGAGCAGGACACCGAGGAGTTCCAGATCGGCGACGAGCAACTCGAGCGCCGCAGGTTGGTGTTAGTGACTTCATTACCTTAATGAGATAGGGAAATTTTCAAATGGGTTTCATATTATATAATTTACATTTTTTTCATTAGTTAGAACATTTTCTAAAAAATTTAAAAGCAAGTTTAAAGCTTTAAATACAGGTGACATTTATTTTTGTGTCAATTAATCAAATATAATTTTATTAAAAGTTTAAAATGAACCCTTTTAAAATCAAGTAGCTATTCTCCAAACAAATTTCGACCCAATCATTTAAAAATTCCATTCCTCCATTAGTGGTTTCACCGGCCAATCGCACCGCAACAACCTGGCCCCAGTCTCGATGCAATGGGCCATTCGCAATCGCGAGTTTAGTACTCGCGCAGCTGGCCTCCGTGTCACTGGCGGTAGTAATCTCGTTTTTATCGATCCGTCTTCATTAAGACGATCGACCGGTACATCAGCTGTTGCGACTGCCCAGGAACCCATCACCATGGGCACAACTGCCAGCTGTCTTGCCAGAGCTTTTGGAATCGTAATACGACAAATCGCTGATTTGCTCACGATGATGCAGGATTACAAGATGGTGGCGCCCGCGTTGCCCAGAACATTGGAAGTCTCGTACGTCGATGCACTCAGCTTACAGGTAAGTTTCGAACTTTTATAAAGATACATTGATTTCTATTTTTCTTTTGACAAAGTGACTGAAATATCTTTTTATTTTTATTATTTATTATTATTCTTTCATTAAGCATGTTCACAAAAATAATTCAATTTCACAGCTATACTTGGAATCCCACTTGAAACCTACGTGGGAATGGCTTCTAACAGTCATGGATGCTACAGAAGCCCAGTTACGCTTTGGCGTATCACTTACTCGCAGTGCCGATCCAGCACATCCTGAACATCCGCTGAACAGTGCGCCCAATCTATCGGGTGGTAATTTCACCGGCCTGCTAAACTCAGCTGCTTTATCGTTATCTCTGCAGAACAACACAGGTCCTACAAACGCACGTACCGGTATCTCCACGACGTCCAACATATCAACGACACAAGGATCAACCCGATTGACAGTCGGCTTCACCGGCGTAGGCGAGGCCTCGCGCAGTAGTAGAGAACGTGAGGGTATTTATTTTTTGGGAATTCATACTACAAAAGTAGTGCATGGTTGTTATTGTTGTTGGTGTGCGAATGGGAGAAAGAAAGAGAGAGAGAGAATGTTGGGGAAGAGTGTTTCATTTATTCATTTATTTTTTATTTTTTAATGTTGTTGACTTTTTTTTGTAGTAGATCGCTACGTTTTATATCCTCTTAGATCATACTTCAATTATTAAAACAATTACTACAACCACTTTTACTGACTAGGAAATAATAATGTTGAAGGTGGCTCAGATGCCCATTCAGCAAGACGGGAGTTCCTCTCCTATTGCCTGTCACTGATGAGAGCACACAATGCTGAGCACCGTGACAGTCTACCTGTCCTGGACGTTTCAGCTCTGCGTCACGTCGTGTACGTTTTCGACGCGCTGATATACTACATGAGATCACTATCCGAACCCGTGACAACGAGAAACGACACACAGAAAGAATCTTCTGATTCTGCTTGGAATGATCAGGTAAATATTGCACATACAATCTTGTTGACGAAATTATTCGATTATTAACAATTTCTTTTCGTAGGATGAGAATGACAACGAAGAAGGCGAAGAGGACAACTTACACGCAAATGCCAGTATGGAAACTGATTCAGTCGACTACCCGGACCTTCTGAACATTCCGTACGGTTCAAGTACTACAAACAACCGCGAAACTGCGAACAGCACAGCCAAAGGCCGCAAACATCCATTCCTTCAGCGCTCGGATTCGACCCTCTGTCTAGGCTGTCCATCGGTCGACCCTTTTGACACGGCCATGTCTGAGGCACTTCCCCTAGCAGATCAACCTCATCTCCTGCAGCCACATTCGAAACGTGAAGATCTCTTTGGTATGCCTCGACCTACCATTAGTGGTGCGCCCGGATCGAGTACCCTCGAAGGTCTACCTACGAGGTTAGGATTGTCGACCAGAGGTGCCGAGAGTCAGCTCAGCTCGTCAAGATTGATGCTGGGTCACACGCTTGAACAGATGGCCAAAAATCACAGTAATGCGACCGCTAATGCGGAGAGGAGAAGTAATAATGCACCCGGGCCTAGTGGGGTCAGTGAGCCTGGACCAAGCAAATATAATGTGAGTGATTTACGTTAATAAGATTTACAAATATTTTTATTTGTAGTCCCTACTCAAAATCGTAAAATAACGAAAAATTTATTTAATATTTTCTAAATTTTATTTCTAGGACAAACCAAGATCCTTATACAATCAGCCAACAGAACCAGCGCAACCGCCAATGGTAGTTGCTGAACAACAAACGAGCCGCGCTCCCATAATTGTATCCCCCATTAACCAGCCAATGGACACAGAAAGTAACAGCAGTAGTACAAGTAGCAGTCCGCCAAAATCTTCGAGTAGTAGCTGTAAAGTCGAGCGCAGTGTCATCGTCCGCGCGGGAAGCAGTAGTAGTAGCTCATGCGCTAGTGCAGAGCCCCAAACCAGTGTAAATAAACCGACCAATCTCGTAACTCCGGAAGTCGTAGTGCAAAACGAGACAGTTGCGAATGAGGAAATTGTCGACACAATGCAGGATGCGCCCACACACGAGGCTGCCGAAACGAATCAGCAACAACAGCAGCAACAGCAGCAGCAGCAGTCAACGGCGACGACGAGTGCTTCAGCAACTACAGCTGGTACGACAGAACCGTCAACGTCCGCTGCATCAGCACAGGCAGTGCCTACAAGGAATCAGATCTCACAGCTCGGCACCAAGATCTCGCACAATATTTTACTCGGAAGGTGGAGGCTGTCGCTGGATTTATTCGGGAAAGTGTTTATGGAGGACGTGGGTTTAGAAGCGGGGAGTATTGTGCCCGAGTTGGGGGGATTTCCTGTGAAAGAAGCAAAGTTTAGGAGGGACATGGAAAAACTCAAAAACTCGCAGCAAAAGGATATTACGTTGTATAAAGTAAGAGAAATTAATAAAAAATATTAAATGAGAAAGTATCGTACATGATTAATTAACTAATGATTTAATTATCATAGGTGGAACGAGACAGAACACAGCTTTTAGTACAGACGATGAAAGAATTAAACACACAGTACAATTTGTACAACAGAAGAGCGTCGAATACGCCCCCTTTAGCGGTGAACCGGGTTAAAGTCACATTTAAAGACGAGCCCGGCGAAGGCACCGGTGTAGCACGAGGCTTCTACACAGCGATCGCAGAGGTAGGTTTTGTCCGATTGAAGTAGTGTTCTCAGACTAGTTGTAATATTAAAATGTCTTAATTTTTTTTTAGGCTATACTGGCCAACGAGAAACTACCTAATTTGGAGGCAGCACAAGTAGGCTCAAAGTACGCGCAGTACAACGTTTTACAGAAACTGAAAATCCGAGGAGATCGCGACCGAGATCTTCGAAGACAAGTAAGGGTACTACCGTCATTTCAACTTGTATCTATGTTAATGGTAACAATAATTACACGTCATTTTACTAAAAGCTCCTTTTCTATCAGATATCTTCCCCCCGGTAACATAAAAAACCTCTTTATTTTTTACTTGTTTATATTACTCAAAAAAATGCATTTTTATAATAATCTACAAAATTCAACAACGATCATTGTTTTCTCCACATTACAGAACGCCCGATCTTCGGGAAAATGTAGAGAATCACGTCGAGCTCTGTCGTTTGAGGCACGCTCGTTCCATCCCTCTAGTTCGCTCGAGGGTGCGTCTTCGAATTCAGGCAACTCCTCGTCTACCTCGCATCCACCGCCATTTGGCCACGGTAACAACGAGCATCTGACGATGCACCAGCAACAACTCGGCGACCGGTTGTTCCCAAAAGTTTACGCGTTGCGACCGACACATGCTGAGAAAATTACGGGTATGCTGCTGGAAATGAGTCCCGCACAGGTGCTAATGTTACTAGCGTCCGAGGAATCCCTTAGACAAAAAGTCGAAGAAGCTTTCGAGCTCATCCACAGTCATAACCAGGACCTGGCTAGTGAGGCTTTACTCGATCTCGACGTGTTTAGTCTCACGGAACGTTGCGGAGCTAATAAAAAGAAGCAATTAGGTATGTAAAGACAGATAACGATATTTTGAAAACAATAGGACGATTATGTAATAATGGTATCGTGTTTCAGAGAGCTCGATTATAGACGATTCAGAGGACAACGCGCCGTTGTTCTATGCGCCCGGCAAGCGTGGTTTTTACACACCGAGGCAGGGTAGGGCGAGCTACGAAAGACTCAACGCCTTTAGAAACGTCGGACGGATAATCGGTTTGTGCCTGCTACAGAACGAGCTGTGCCCAATATTTTTGAATCGGCACGTGCTCAAGTACATTCTTGGCAGACCTATAAGGTTCCACGATCTTGCATTTTTCGACTCGGTTATCTATGAAAGCCTGAGGCAGCTCGTCGTTGATGCCGAGACCAAAGATACACCTAACCTATTCCAACTGGACCTGACATTTAGGTAAGTTCAAACCATAGTAAACAACGCAACATCTTACAACATGTTTTTGATTTAACCATAAGTTCTTGCTGTTTCAGTATTGATCTATGCCCTGAGGAGGGCGGTGGTTCGATCGAGCTCGTGCCAAACGGCCGCGACGTCGATGTATCCGCGTCAAATGTATACGACTATGTGCGCAAGTACGCAGAGGTGCGCATGATCAAGGTGCAAGAGAAGGCGCTTGAAGCGATGCGCGAGGGTGTCTTTGACGTGCTGCCCGAAGGTGCGCTCGACGGCCTTACCGCCGAAGATCTAAGGCTTTTGCTCAACGGCGTTGGCGATATTAACGTATCAGTGCTCATCTCGTACACTTCGTTCAACGACGAGTCCAGAGAGTCAACGGACAGACTCGTCAAGTTCAAGCGCTGGTTCTGGTCTATCGTTGAGAAGATGTCACACATTGAGAGACAAGATTTGGTAAGTGTCGTTGTAGGAAAGAACAATTACTTACCATTTGATATTTCGAAGCGTCAGGCTTTTTTTATTTATTTGATAAAATAGCTTGACTAAATTATGAAAAATGTATGATTGTCCAACGATGTGGCAGACTTTCATAAGATGGTAAAAATTAAAAACATAAAAGGATGAGATAATGATTTTTTTTTTTTTTTTTTTTTTTTTTTTTTTTTTTGTAGTAACGAAAAAGACTTTTAATACAATTACGCGATATGCAGATTTTAATGATCATGAAGATAATATTTTTTGTACTCGCAATATATTTTTTAGTACTCTATTCATGTTCTCAACTTTCACCTAATGAAAATTCAATATTAATTTTATTAATTTAGAACATAAATATTAAAAATATTTCTATTCTTTAGGTGTACTTTTGGACCGGCTCACCGGCACTACCGGCCAGCGAGGACGGCTTTCAGCCAATGCCGAGCGTCACGATACGCCCAGCTGACGATCACCTACCTACGGCCAACACTTGCATATCGCGTCTCTACGTCCCCCTGTACAGTTCACGTCACGTATTCCGCCACAAGCTGTTGCTCGCCATTAAGTCCAAGGACTTTGGCTTCGTCTGAGGAGACAAAAGAAAAAGCGATGATCGCCCACACGCGCGCTCATTTTATCACTCTCTCTTTTTCTCTCTACCTCGGACCTCGACCCCCGCACATCCCCTCCTCCAAAAATCGCCGGAGACTTGCAAAATTTTAATTCCAGCTAGACCGATAGATAAGAATAATGGCGAGGGGCACTTTGATCGCCTGCTCTGACGTTGTGGTATTTGCAAATTTTTAAGCAGTTAAAGGTTGCGAGGATCGAAGATTTTTTAAATTGACGGTTCTTTTGGATAGCAAAAATTATCCGGGTCTTGTTGAGAATAAAGAGAAATGAGGAATATGGATGGAAAAAATTTTTAAGACAAGTATCATTCGCATGATATTTTAAGAGTCAAAACCTATAATCATACAAACAAAATATATACATACTATATATAAAGTATAAATATATATCGACGGAAATATATATATATATATATATATATATATATATTCTTATTTCTTACGCACGGTACGAAATAGGATGAGACAAAAATGATACATATATATATATATATCAAAAAAATCGTTTCTTATCCGTGAAATTACTTATTTCTCGTATTTTTCATGAGTCTTTGAAGTAATTAAAGTGGGTTGTTGTTATGACAGTTAAGGGTGGTAATGTTTGAAATATATTATTTCTCTATGCTTACAACTGCTCGTAATTTTAAAAATAAATTTTCAGTATACGCTAATGAAAGCGTTTTTCTTGAAAATCTATCGGTTAATAAATTACGTTGAGAAATTGAAGTTTTTGCAAGTCCCCACTTTCCTTTCGCCTTCGGAATGGAAAACAAAAGAAACACAAACGAACGTGAGGTACGAACAGATGAAATATAAGAAGTTACACGTTGTTATCTTTCTTTAGCTTTCTTCCTAGGAAAAAAGTTTATAACATTTATAAATTTATAAGGTGTAATTATTGAACATTATTGCTCTTTAAAACCGTAATACGATGTACGGTATATCGCTTCTCGTCTGAATACTAAGGTTTTACGTTTAAAGAAAAGTGTCATATTTAGCCTTTATATAGTGATCCGAATAAAACTTTCGCAACAATCAAAAAGAATTTATTCCACGTGAATCCGAAGGCTCTACTTTTATTTTTTATTTATCCTAACCTGCTTTAAGTAAACGCCGCATATTTAGTTTTGCTAAGAATTTAATTTTTCATAAATATCTATCATGTTATTTTAACGAATTCGCAGTCTGTTAAAGATACTTAGATAAAGATAAATCATTTTTGTTATTTCGCTTTTGAAAAACAAAACTAAAAACTTGTATAATCTTTAATATTGTATTATAGAAATTGTAGGTTTGGTATTAGTCAAAAACAAAATAAAGAAAATGGTTTTGCTTAATGTAATTGTATTTTCATTTTACTTCTCGTCTTACTAATCTTTAACCTTGTTATATATTTTTTATTTGTTTAACTTTAATTACCAGTGTATAATGTATAATTGACATATAAGACTGCGTATTTTTTAAAATGACATAATTACATGGCGCCAGAAATTGAAATGCAGGTATATAAGGTACCGGAAGACTCCGGAAAATTATATTAATGAATTAAAATAAAGAGAAACTTGATGATTTTTTTAGAATTAAAAATTTTTTATTAGGCGTGTAATAATGTAACATAAGATGTAGACAGAATGCGAAATTTTTTGTCGAAAGTGTTTCGCGTACATATCGGGAGCAGATAAGCGTTTGCTCGCGCAATGATTTTTGTTGTTGCTTATGTTACGCACCACCTTTTTAAAAAAAAGGAAAATTGCTCTACACAAGCGAGGTGTAGCTAAAATACGAAAACGTCATTGGAATTTCAAATAAATGCATGACTCAATGCAAGGACTAAAAAAAATGAATTATCGAATCATTCGACGATAGATAATTTTGCGTCTCTCATTTCTCTTTACATATTATATACGCAAATCTAGATTTCTTTGGAGGTTTCAGTTGAAGAAAATTCGCGCTCATTACTTTGATTTCGTCGACGGATTTCGTGTCTACTATAGGCTTTGGTATTTTTCATTTTCTTGTTCAAATTCGGTTGATTTTTGTCTCTTCCGTTGCTGCAGCCAATGTTGATTCGTGGTAGAGTCGATGGTACGAGGTTAAACAAGGATTTGGCTTCTAGCTGCCTCATTTTTTCTCAAATTGTATTTAAAAATCTCTTCGCTCACCTTGTGTGTCCGTATAGTTTACAGTAAAAAAGCAAAGCACTTTCACTTACTTTTAAATCGCAATTCCTCTTTTATTTGCTGACTCGCAGCGAGAATGTTTTTTATTTGTTTTATTACATTAAAAAGACAAAACAAAATTAATAATGATAAAAAACAAAGTTTAATTGAAAATCGGAAGTTTTTTTACACAATACTCGAATTATGTATTTCCATTCTTTTCTTTCTTGCCTATAAACGATTAACTGAAACAGTAAAAAATAATTCTACGCACGTCGATTCACTTGTCTCGTTCGATCGGTCGTGTTATGTGTGGGTGCTTTCATCCTTCCATTCGTTTATTTTTCTTTTTTTTACAAAAAAAAAAGAGAGAAAGAAAAAACAGAGGAAAACTCACTAACGCGCTATTATGTATAATATAATAAATCTCATTATTTATAAATTTCTAAAAATCGTAAAGTTATATACAATAATTATATTATCCATTATGTACTTCGACGAGGGGTATTTTTTCTTGTTTTGTTTTTCCGATGAGAAACTTATGTACACAAGCGGTTACCTATTGACCACTTCCCGAATTGTTGATGGGCAATTTCGTGGCCGACTGACTTAGCTGAGCCAGGGTCTCCGGCGTAGCGTGAGCTTTTAGGATCGAGTTCTCCGCCTCCAGCTGATTAATGCGATCCATCAGCTCGGCTATTTTCTCCTTTAGCACCTCGACCTCCTCGCGCACGGCGAACATCAAATGACTCTTCACCAAATCCTATAAAAGAGCGAAAATAACCGTCAAGATTTCATTTTAGTTTATATATCTCTCTGCCCTTCTTTTTGGTTTATTGCTCATATGTGCATCGCAAATTATTAGCTTAAGTACATCGTAAATAAAGTTAATTGTCTGAAATTACTATTTGCAATGTGTAAGAGATGTAAAAGTCAAATGTAAAAAAATTTTTAAGATTTGGACATTCAATTTAGTACTTATATTTTTCCATTTAGACAAAAAGAAAACGTTTTAGAACTTGATAAAATTTTATGATTGACTTTTACATTTCACTAAGTGGAACAATAGTTATAATGTTAAGGTATTCTAGATGACAATACTATTGTAATGAAATTTTTACTACATTCTAAATGGAAATTTCAGATTATGTGGTATTCTTATTCAGATTAACAAAAGCGATAATACATTATTCAGAGATGTTTCTACTTTTTGATTCACAAATATATAAATAGAGGACTTTTGTGAAACAAAAATGACAATGTTGTTAATAATCTGAATAAAGTTATTAAAAACTGCTCTAAAACGTATTTTGTATTTTATTGAATGAGCGATATCGCGTAATATTCGAGTTTTTTAAATTTACAAGCCAATAAAAATGTTTTTAAGATTTGTTAATTCTAAATTATAAAAACTGTTTTTTATTTTGTTATTAATACGAACAAAAAATCGTTCATTATATTAATTATTATTATTAAGATTTGATACTACAATTATTATGTAATTTTTAATGTATATTTTTTATAGTTTTTACTTTAAATAAAAGTAATTATTTAATTTAAATGGTAATGTAAAACTAATAAATGAAAGCACTTCAAGGAATAAACTACGTTAAGTTTAATGTTACATAATAGCTGAGGTGTATAAAAAGCTTTCAATAACAACGTACGTGATATCACTCAAACAATAATAGAATACCGGTACCCTTAGCTGCTTACAACGTAGTAAATTTCGAGTACTTACCATAGCTTGCTCGATTTTATTGTCGATGGCTACGGCACTTGTCCCCGACATACTGTAAATTGTACAAATTATAATCAATCTTCATTGCTACTGCTAAACATTTTTGAAGGAGACACGAAAATCGTTTAATTACCGATTGAGTAAAACATGACAAGTATGAAAATAAATTTTGATATGTCTGTACAAATTATATCGTAGAATTTAGACATTTCGGTCGCATCTGTTAAATAGCCATCTATAAAAATTCAAACAAATCCCGCATATTATTTCGATCATTTTGCGAAATTGAAAAATTCATATTTCAATTAAGAAACGACGTTTGTAAAGTGACTGAATATTTAAGGGAATGTATATTAATTTTGAAGTTGTATAGTTTTAATGAGTTTTGAGTGATAAAAAAGTAAAATAAGTAATAAAAATAGTTGTATAAAAATAATTTTGTTACAATGGCTTTTTCTTACAATACCTGTCTCTAATATTTTGTTTAATTCTAGTATCTCCTTTTATTATTAATAATATCATTATTTTTGAAAAGATATTGTGGTAGTCTGTGGTATAAAACATTTCATTTTCAAATGATTTAATAGATCTGAAACCTTTACGTGGATGACATTCAATCTAAAAACTCACTTTTCCTACACAAAAATGTTCAACTAATTTATTTTTAATTGCTTTTTCACTTCTTATTCTGATAAATAAAAATACTGGAAAAGGTGAGGAAAATGAGTTGATTAAAAGATATTTGACCTCGAGAGCGTGAAAAAATAAACGCACCGTCGGAAATTCCGATGAAATCTCACATCCATATTTTCAGGCGGGTGCAGCATCGTCGTAGATGCAACGAGAGAGCAAGAAGTAGTACCATTGGGATGACCCACGATATAATATGTTGGAGCCACGGTTGCAAGTACTATCTGACAACGAGTTACAAACGAACACTGATGTTCAAGTAGAAGCATATCCGACATATAGTCTATCACGCTTTATAAGTAAACACTGTGAGATCGCAACTGATGAGTGTTAGACCTTTCAATTAGAATGACTAGTGAAAATTGTAAATATTTGACGTTGAGATCACATACATTGTCTGTGTGCCCGCCGCATAACTGTGTATTCAAAATACTTAATCTTTCAGGAAATTTAATCTTCTTAGTCTCTCATATAATAGAAGATTAAGGTTGTTATTGGAAAACAGATAATTATTCTCAAGAATAGAATAATATCACAATAAACCTGATCAAAATTAACAGATGACTGATAAAAAAATTTCTAAAATCCATAATATAGTAATTTTTTCCCTAATAAAATTTATTCCTGACAATGATTAAAGTTAAATGACGAGATGAGAAAAAGAGGAAACGCTCATTTACTTCAACCGAACTGTCAGGCCATCGAAAAAAATTTTCCAGTCGCTTTGCATTTTTTGTTTATAAACATTTGGCTTACACGAATTCAAGTTTCATCAAGTGTTGTACTTTTCCGGTTTTCTTTACAAATATTTTTTTATATTCTTTGTGACGTGACAATTTTAACCTACTGCTATAAACTGAAAGCAAAATTGCCGGTTCTTTAAAGCAAAGTCAGTGCTTTATATAACTAAAATCTAGAATAAACTAGATAATCGTTTAAAAAGATGCCCAGCATAACGAGTTTGATAATGATGTCAAAAACAATACCACAGACCACCAATTGATGCATCAGGTAGAAAAAGGACATATTTAGTTTAACAAGTATAATGCTAACATCCAATTTTCAAAAATGTAATAGTTTCGTTTCGTTCATATTATGAATATATTTGTTTCTTTATTACGTTTTTGAGTGTATGGAAAGAAAAACACATGACCTGTGATTTCAGACACGCAAACACAATTACAAAAAATTCATGACCAATACATAATCATGTAGCACTAATCCCGTTAAATCAATACATGTATACATCCTCTTTCCACCTATTAGTTCAGTTACACTGAGTCCACCACTCTCATCACTCCTCAAAACGCACCTCTCATTGTCCTCGAGGGCCTGATGGTCTTCAGCGTTCTGCGTGACCTCAGCAAGGGACTCGAGCAGGGCCGCGTCCGAGGGCGCGACGCCTGACTGACCAGCCGTCGGGCCACCTGCCCCGGCTACCACCATACCCGCCATGGAGTCCTGCTCCGGATCGGGTTGCTGCTGCGTTTGCGTCGGCTGCTGCTGCTGTTGGAAAGCCATACCGCCGACCACTTGCACCGGGGCACCCCCAGCCGTCGTCCCTTGTTGCTGCTGAGGTGGGCCAGGTTGCATCTGCCCCGCTGGTGCCATCACCTGGAAATAGGGTGTGAAGGTTAGAACAGAGTTAAGATAGAGAATGAAAATAAGTTAAATGGTTGGTTTTGTCCTTTTATGCGGTTATTTGTTGGTTTGCTTTGGGTGATAGGGAAATAAATCTGACATTTTTATAGTAGTCGTAATATAACATACGTTGTAAATGAAACTGTAAAATTGGTACTATGAATTCATGTTCAATGTAGACAAATAAATGATAAAGAGTTTCGTAAAAACGAAGGGGCAAGTCACTGAGACGTGTATTTTGATACATAATTTTATAAAAGGAACAATTTCTGATAAGAATTATTAGTCAGTTAATAAAAGCAAAACACAAAATAAATTTTCACTTCGTATTAAGAAATTTTTTTAAAGAAAAATACCGGTTAATAACGATTATTTATTTTAATTGACGGTAAAATTGCGTTAGTCAATGTCATGATATTTCAATCATCCAAAACTGTTTTCTTTCATGCTGACATATTACAGATATAAGTCTCAACGATAGCACGGTTTTTTGATAGTAATAAAAAATGTATAGTAAGAAAAATATGTGCAAGTCCTCTTTTACCAAAGTCTTGTTTTCGGGACTGACAAAATGAATAATTAGTCGTCGTTATTTTTTGCATTTTCGCAACAATGTAACATTTTACACAGCTAGTAGAAATATTTACGTTTTTCACACTTTTTATAAGATCATTTAAATTGATCTGGCTTTTACTCTGTCGGTAAGATACACCCCTAAAGGATTTTGCGCGCTGGAAAAAAAGATTTTTTGTGAGACTAGCTTCATTTGGAATCATGGTTTTGAATCCATTCGGAAGTTTATTCTATTATCATATAAGTAGGAATAGAAACTAAATTTTCAGTTTCATTTTAAGTATGAAAAAATAGTTATTGTTGCTTGTACAAATTTATTTAAGAGTTATATTATTTTCGTTCTAGTTTGAAAAACAGATTATTTAAAGGAAAATTCTCTCTTGTCTAAAAGAGTTTTTTTCTAATACACGTACACAAAATAAAGCAAAAGTTTTAATTTCTATTCCCAAAAGACCTTTTTCTAATATAATACATCGTAAACAACCAATTTCTGGCCCACTTACTTGCGACTGCGGTTGCAGCTGTTGCTGCTGCTGAGGCGTCGCGGATGCGCCGGTCTGAGGAGGAACTGTGTGGATACTTTGCATGCCCTGCATTCCCTGCATCGACTCGGGCTGCTGACCCTGTGATGCCGGCTGTTGCTGCGGCACGATTATACTGGGCGCAGTCTGTGAGCTCGGTGGGGCTTGCTGCTGTGCCTGTGGTGGCTGCTGCATCGTTTGCCCTTGCGAATTCACTGGGACGTACGTCGTGTCGTCCTGGGGATGCGTTATCGTTTGCTGCTGCTGGGGCTGCTGTGCCGCCACATTGTTTGTTTGCGAGACAGGACTGAAAACGATAAGTTGCATTAGAAAGTAGAAGTTGTAAATTTTATCAGCCATTTCAATTGTTTTCAATTATCTAGAGTCAATACACGAAATACCGTTAACTAGCTCAGATTAGGTAAAAGTGCCATTAATTGTATGATGAACATTAATTTTCGAAGACAGTGAAATGAAATTTGTTTTTCTCGGGATTTGTTTGTAGTTTATAACTTGTAACTTCGGTCCTATAAGATTAAACAAAATGAAAATCAACACTTGTAAAAATATTATAGCAATCGATCTAAAAATATGTATACGTTACTGAAAATATAAATTTACAGAATTAATCTTCTACCTTGCTACTTATTAATTATTCATTTAATCAAATATTCGAAGCTCACCATCCCTGCTGCGTGAGTATCGGAATAGCGCCCTGGGGCATACTCTGCGTCTGCGCCATGCTGTTCGGATGAGCTGGTTGCAGATTGGTCGGTAACGTAGTACCCTGGCCGCCGGTCTGTTGCTGCTGCTGTTGCTGGCCTGACGGTTGTCCCGTCTGTGACGCCGAAGACTGAAAATACTGCGGCGGCACCTGCTGCTGTTGCTGCTGCTGTTGCTGCTGCTGTTGTGGCGTTGGTACCGTATAACCCACCGATGGGTGCTGTTGCTGCTGTTCCGGGTGAATGGGCCCGTTCGCGTCCATGGTCATACCCTTGTCGTCGACGACCTGTTGCTGTTTGTCCGGTATAACGATACCGGTGTCCGTAACGCCGTACGATATGCAGACCTCATTGGGATCGGACACCTTGGGCGTGCTTATCGCCGTCGGCTGATTCACCGACGTATGGTCCAGGTAGTCCATGCAGGTCCATCGGCCGCGTTTGAACGGCTCCGTACTCTCGATTTTCACGACTTTGAACCTCTCGTTCCTACCTGTTGTCTCAAATTATTTTTATTAACATTTTGTTTAGCTGCATTTACAAAACTAAAGTTTCATTCTTTAACTATCATCTTCCGAGATCGAACATTTGTATTGATGTAAGATAATTTCCTTTCGAACCATCAATAGAATAAAATAACATCATGATAAACTTCATTAAATAGTGAAAAGCTATTGTGATCCATTTCCAAAATGCAAAATCTAGCTATGTCAATTCTAATAGCAAAAATAAAAATATTTACTTAGATTGTTTATATAATATGTCGCTGTCTCCTTTGTATTCAAACATTTTGTGTAATAAGTCATAACTGAATAATATTTAGAAAATAAACTAAAATGTGATCACAAAGTATTAATTCACAAAATATTGACAACTAGCTATAAGATATTTTACAAATATTTTTATTTCTTACTGCGTTCAACAATTCAAACTTTTCTTTTGAAACTCCTAACGTTTTTCCGTCTTTACTATTTCATACATTTTCAACGAAATTTATTGAAAAATTTTACTGTATATTAGTATACTAACTACATTGCTGAAAATCAATATATATTGACAGAGGTTATGACCCTGAAAATTCCAATAAATGTTTCAATACAAATACACTAATTTTTCCAAGTAATACACTCATATGAACTTCTGACCCAAATTCACCACGCCCGAAAGATTGAGAAGAAAAATTAAAAAAAATGCTCGTGCTCGTACCGTGTGAGTGGACCTCCCTCAGGTCGGCGTCCTGCTTCGCATTGCTCGACAGCAGATTGATAATATTGTTATCCGTGACGGACGCGATGTCCAGAGTATTGATGTTGCTGTCGTTCGCCGCGCTGCTCGCGTTATTAGCCTCGGACGAAGGTACAATAGCGAGGCCATATTGCGAGCTCGTCGGTATAACCGGCGCGGTGCTCAACGCCGCGTTGCTCGCGTTGAAGAACACGTCGTCCTTGGAGAAGGTGTCCTCGCTGTAGCTTGGCGTCTCGATATCCGTCAGACGCGAGTGACCGTCCACGCTGTTATCCTCGGTATGCGACTCGTCGAGGTCGTCGTTCGAATCCTCGCCGGCGTCGTTGCTCATGCGACAGCCCACCGTCACGCTCGTGATCTGGAAGGACGAGGTTTTCTTCGTGCGGCCCTGGCCACCGCCGCCACCGCCGCCGGTGCTGTTGGGCGTGTTAGGCGTCGAATTGCCTGTGGGGATAGGCATCGAACCCAGCGACTGGCCGTGGTGATGGTGATGGTGTGGCTGATTCTTGCCTAGAAATTTATATTAGAAAATTTTAGTTGCTGAATCAGAGGGTTGGCTCTTTTCGTAAAAAAAGCATTTCGAAAATTCGAGGCGAGACCCGCGAGGATAAAAATAACCCGGGAGAGAGAGAGAGAGAGAGAGAGAGAGAGAGAGAAAGAGAGAGCGCGCGCACAGAGAGAGAAGCACTTGTGAGTCACGTACGCGAGAGCTTCGCAGGAAATTCCAACTTTTTTTTTGGAGAGCCTAGCAACGGGATTTTTACCGTAGTGGGTTGTCGCGAATTGAATTGCGGTTTATAGCAGTATTTTAGCATAGCTTAAATGATATGTGAGCTATTAATAATTTTTTTTTATGACGCTTGGAAGGATTAAGTATTTTGAAAAAAAATTATAAGTATTTAAAAAATATTATAAATTGTTTTAAATTATTAATTTTTATTTATAAAAAAAAAGAAGTCGAAAGTGTAAATTAGGTACAGAAGCTTTGACGTTCTTTACGTAAAACATTTCGGCGTGATTCGAATTCTTGCAAATATTTAGATTTTGTCATTAAAGCACACAACGTACGCTGTATCAACATACTAATCATTTTTAATGGCTTCATTCGTGAAAGCAAACGAACATTGCTACGAAAACGACGTATTATTCCTAGAAATTGAGTAATTATAACGAAGTGAAAAAAAGTTTAAGCAATATTAACTCATCTAATCAATAAATAAAATGATCAGACATAAAGTATATTATACCGTCATTTTACAGTACTATTCGTTATTTAGAAGAGAAACATAATTAAATTCCACAACTCTCTAATTGTATCTAAAAAGGACTTTATTTCTCCTGCATCAGGTCACGCGAATTTTAGATTGACACGTTATTTTATCGATCCATAATTTATATAAGAGATAAATTTATGTAAAAAACAATATTTTATTATCAACAAGAACATGATTTAATACTCTTAGTCATCATAATTATAATTGTTTCTCAGAATATTTGTTTAGATATACTAAGTGTTTATAGAAACAAATGAAATAATCGATTCCACGTTGTTGCAATAATAGAACGTTAATAGCAAAATGACACGCGAATTCCCGATAAAAATAGTCTCTTCTTGAGTAATATTCCAGAATAATTTATCAAAACAATAAGCAAATCTTTTTGTCCCTGTTTGATCATGTGTGAAAAACGAGTCAAAATTCTGTACAGAAATTAGATGTAATCAGGTGTCCTCTACTCTATATACAATTGATATTCATTACCGTCTACAAAAAGTCTTTTGCCTTTTAATCCCGCCTCGAATTACCCCTCTTATATCTCTCTCTCTAAAAAAAAAAGAACCTCCCAACACGAAACGTGATCCTATCGCCGTCCACTTCTAATCTCACCGAGACCAAAGTCAAAAGAACATAAGAAAACAAAAAAAGTCGCGACGAGCTAACCAGGATTGTCGAGGGGCTCGCCGAGCCGTATCGTCTCGGTGGTGGTGCGGTGCACCGGCGCCGAGATCTTCCTGGCGGGCGGCATCTGTCCGTCGGACGGCGTCTTATGCGAGGTGGCCGCCGCCGGTTTCCTAAGGACGTTGTCCGCCATCGTCGGGCAGTCTTCTTCGTCGTCGTCGTTGTTGTTGTTGTTTACGCTGCTGCTGCCGCTGCTGACGCTGCTGCTGGCGTCGTCGTCCCCTTAGCAGCCGCGCTGCGACGACGCATGGACTGGGATAACGAGGAGAAAGCGGCGGCGGCGCTCGGCTGCTGCTGCTGCTGCTGCTACTGCTGCTGCTTCTTGCGTCGACTGATCTGTGGCGCATAGTAGACACGACATGTCGCCGCGATGATACACCGCTGCTGCTGCTTCTGCTGCTGCTGCTGATGATGATGGTGCTCCAGGTCGCTGGTAGCGACAGCCACGAGGACGCTACGATTCCGAGAGGATAGTCCAGTTTCCTGAAATTTTTATGATTTTATTAGAAGTGTGTAGTAAAAGATTTGAATTAAGAGAGTGCTCAGTGTGTAGTGATCGAATGAAAGATTTTTCAACTTTTTTTATTTAGCAAAAAAAGCGTGCAGTCGATTGTTTGTAAATACTGTTCTTTAAATAAAACAAATTGTTAAAATTAAACTTTTTTATTTTTGGAACTGAGCCTTGAGCATCTGAAATGAACAGGTGATGTACTGTAATCGACGCATTATTATAAATAGAATAGACTTCTTTTTCATTTGTTTTGAATTGAATAATTGCTTTGTTCGCTACAATAGGCTAGTTCAAAAGCATTTCGAGTACTCAATCATCAGGATAGGGCACGGCTATTGTTGGAAAGTGTTATCATTGCAATCAATCAATTGAAAGCTATGATTCATATATAATTTGCAATATGAATCACATACAATAAATCATTTACATAAGAGGCAAGTATGTAATTATTTGTAAGTTTTTCTAAACTATTTGTGAATCAATTAAGAAATGCAAATATAAGATATCAATTGGATCACACCTATATGTAATTGATTTCTATATTGGGCACTACACTTTATATATGACGCAGATAAAATTGGATTTATAACAAGAAATGCAATGTGTCACTTATAATATATATGAATGAGAAAGCACTCGATAAGTTAATTAATCACAGGGATAAGGAAGGCAAGTAATACAATAATGATATTGTATTAAAAAAATTCAATGTCGAAAATTAAACTTAAAAAATGATACACATACTAAATTAAATATATTAAGTTTGATGACAAGAGCAATTAAACAGTTTCAAAGATGACTAAATATATGAAATTATTATAGTATTGTAGCCAATTTCTTATAATAGACCAATGATTGGAAAGAGATAGTGATAAATAATAAAAATAGAAACAAAATAAAGACGAATAGTCAATGTAAATCTTATTACATTAAAAAGGTTACATGATCACTATAAGCTATTTGGACATGAGATAAAGCTTATAATTGAGATAAAATCACATTGCAGAGAGAATATTCAAGAATTTCAATGATCATAGAGGAACCTAACCTTACTTTTCACTCATATGGTTGAAAGCATCATAAATCTACAACTGACTCATTTCCTATTTTTTAAAATAAAAACTAAAACTTAATTACCTCAAATGGAAGACTATCTAAAAACTTGATAAATTACGTTATGCAAACTTTAACATATTAATTTAGCTAATTAACAACGACATATTTTAAAATTTACTCCAATATTATAAATCAATGATATTTCATTAAACAATTCTGTCCCCATTTTCCCGTAGTGTGCTACATCTGGTTTTCCAAGAGCCACATAAAGCATGTAGTTTCAATTTTTTTTTATTGCACATGACCACAAAAAAATCATTGCGGCTCACAATTTCACAGTATTTAAACTCTCAAAAGCCACAAGAGAAACCACAAAATCATCTACACCTTTCAGAAACACTTTGAGGTTCACTTATGCCATATAGAAATCTGCATAGCAACTAAAGTTATACAAACAGAAACTTCTTTTAGAAAGTTGAAAAATGATTCCAGTTCAAATCCATTGGCCTATTTTGTAGTAAAAGATGTTGCACGTGATAGATAAATCTCTTGTTACAATTGAGTAGGTAAAAATGTCAAATCAACACTATCCAATAAGTAACTGTATATAGGGCAGAGTTATTAATTAACTTCAAAATAACAAAATATTTCATAGAATAGCTTCATAGATCTATCTATTAACCTCCCTTCTCTTCCTTCTTGATCACAGCACCAATGGCTCGGCAGGCTGCTGAGCCATTGTCGAAATCAATTCAGCGGGTCAAAAGTGACACGCACACAGATACAGAGAGCCAGCCACTACGTGCTGCGAGTACCAAAGAGCAAACACCTCATCGAGCATAATTGGAGCCATTTAAAGGCCTCTCCACCTTGCGGCACCACATCCTGCACACGCACACACACATACACACACTTTTGGGGAAGTAGGAGAGGAGGTGGAGGAGAGTGAGGGACAGAGAAACAATGAGCAGCAGTAGCAGCACCACCCACACGTTACCCACCCCACCACTGTACTGTACTACTCTATACACTGCCTACCATCAGAGAAGAAAAAAAAAGGAGGAAGAGAAAATCCTGTGTAGAGCTCGAGCCGCACGGCTCTCCTCTCGCTTAACGAGAGAGAGACAGACAGAGAGGGAGTGAGGACGTGATTTGAAAATCGATGTTTTCCTGTGAGCCGCGCGTCGTCGCGCGCGCGGCGGCTGAGTAATAATATTATTAATTCCTCCGCCGCCGCCGCCGCTGTCTTTCTCACTCCTCTCTCTCTCTCTCTCTCTCTCTTCGCCGCCGCCTATACGCGCGCATACATCTATATGATACACGCGCGCGCTGTGCACTGCTTATACCTTATACACGGGTGCGCTTACCCTTCCGTTGCTCAACTGCCTTCCGTGTTCTTCCCTCCTCTCTGTGTCTTTTTCTCTCTTTTTATTTCTTTCTCTCTTTCTCTTCACACGGGTCGACGAGAGACACGTTAACCCGCGGCGCGCCGCTGACAGTTCGGCAGCATCTCTGTGGCACACTGCTCCGTCTATCCGTCTGTCTGGCTGTCTCTCTCGCTCTTGAAAAAATTCTTCCTCTCTCTCTCACCTATATATATGTACACACACACGTACACAAAAGACACTTTATATATATACTAGTTATATATATATAATACACACATATACACACACACCGATTCTCTTCTGCGAACTAGCTGCTGCGAGTAGTCTTCCTCCGCATTTCTCTCGCAGACAGGGGCCAGACTGCTAGAGAGAGAGCGAACGAGCGCGCGCGCGCGTGACGTCGTCGCCGCCGCTGTGCCGATCACTCGTATATCGCCTCCGTCGTCGTCGTCGTCTTCAGCCTACTACCACGGCGGTGACGCTCGTCGTCCATCGCCTCGCATGCAATGCGCGCACGACAACACAGACGCGCGCATACGCACGCACATGCACTGGCTGCCTGCTCTCCTCTCCTCGCTCTCAAGTCTCAGCAGCTCGACGACACAGTAACACTGTGTGTATATATATTTGGAGCAGCGCCGCTGTTGAGAGGTTATGTTCGCGCGGCGCGCGCCAGGACAGAGAGACTGCACACACTACACACACGCAGCAGCGACTCCCCCACGAGTAGCATGAGAGAGTGAGAGCTCCTCTCTCTCACTCTTTCTAATATGACTGCGCCTGCACGCACGAGCTGCGGACGGAGTTTAAAAATGGCTGCTGCTGCTGGTGCTACTGCGCTCAAGAGCGCTGCGCCTGCCTACCTATACTTGCATGTGTATATATGCTTCGCGAGTATGTGCATATGTATATGCAATATATATATATATATATATAGATATGAAGAGAGAGAAGGTGTACGAACGCGGAGGCGCCGTATGTGTATGTAGGAGAAGACTACCGGGAGGTCAAAAAATTATATGTACGCGGGGAGAAAGAGAGAGAGAGAGAACGCACGCGTGAGCGCGCGGTGAGGAGGACGAAAAGAGGAACGGAGAGAAAGAGAGAGAGAACATGTGGGACGACGAAGGAGAACGAGAGAAGAACTACCTACGGTTGGACGGGTGGCGACGCCGCCGGTTCTCTGCATTATATTCTCGTTCCCTCTCTTTCTATTCGCTCGCTCTGCTCTCTCTCGCTGTGTGTTGCCGAGCGCAGCTGATTGGCCATGTGAAGGCGCGCGCCCCCGCGTGCGATTTTCGCGAATTCGGAACGCGCACGAGGGGAGACCGGAGTCAAGTATATATAGGTATATACATGTATATTATATGCATATATTTGTGTGCGCGACTGCAACTACGTCAGCGCCACCAAACGACGTATTTTCTGCGCGGCTTTCCTGCGCGGTTTCGAATTTCGCGCGCGGTTTTTCGCATCATGGGTTTTTTTTCGTGTAATATATATGAGAAGTGCGTATATTGGTAATGAGTATATGACGTAACGGGAAAACGTGTAAACATGATAAATGATTGACGTTGACATGGTGGAGTATGGGATATCGTAGTTGGACGGTGATTAGTTTTTGTTTTAGAACGCGTTTATAGTACTTGCTGAAATCAATGTCAAGGTCCATCGTTATCAGATGAAGGTAAATCGTTACGGTAGTTGAAATACTTTCATAATTGTAGAACGGGATATTTGAAAGTTGATCTTTTTTTAATTACTCTAACAAATAATCGTCTGAAACTGTAAAAATTATCTCACATAATAATAAACGAGCCTTTTTTTTAATCGAACAGATTTTATTTTTTTTTTATACTGATTGAGTTTAAATTGTATTGATTGAAAGATTTCCGTAACTCAACAGGACGTCGTTAGCAAAAATTTTCTATTTTAAAAAAGATAAATAAATGGTACGTAATACTTTATCAAAAAAAAACTAACGATATTTAAAAAAAAAACTTGTTATTCAACGTCACCATTGTAAAACTCAACTCTTATTTTACAACTATATACTATTATTTATCTCCCATTCGCTTATCTGAAAACATAAAATATCCCATGACAACATAAACCATCTATAAATAGCACCAATATAATATAATACTCTTCTCGCGTATATTGTACACGATTTATTTATTCACAACAACGAGATTATTCGGAAAAATTGGCATTTGTATGAAAAACTACCAATGATATATAAGTACTACGCCGCGAATATATATAAGCGCGCACTCATCTCCCTCTCTCATTCTCCTCGTTCAAAATGCTTCTGCGTCTTGTCTATCTTCCCGCGCGCGCGTGAATGATCGTTACGCAGTCGCGTGCGTGTTTCGTCACACACTATATACGCAAGCAGCGAGTATTCGGATATTATACGTATATGTATACACATATGTACGAATATGAAAATCCATCTTCAACAAACACATCGATATTTTTAGGATCGCGAAACATTTTCCGGCGTTACATCAGCAACTCGTTAGCAGCAGTACGACCGCGCGCTATTATATAGCTATATGTTATTATAGCGTCGCGGCGCCAGTCGTTGAACTCCCAATAAGTTTATTGCGTCGCAGTATATGTGAGCGAGTGCGGGAAAGATTCTATAGAGCAGGTGTATGTATGTATGTATGAATATGTGTCTAGATATACATCCGTGCGTGCTATACAAGTACATTAGCGCGGTTTATTGAGGATTGATAAGGGGATTTCAGTGTGTTATTGTATTTTATTGTTGCGCACGTCAAGTCATATATATAGTTTCTCGCAATAAATTTTTCTCAACTCATACTTTCCTGCTACATTCAAGCGTATAAGTTATATATATTTGACACAAAGCGAAATCGTCAGTATAATAGATATATATATAATTAACGAAATAACACGTTTACACGTAAACAACAATCCTAACCTAACAGACATCATGTTTCTGTTTATTTACACACCAGCGTTACCGTAACCTAACCCATTCGCTCACCTCGCCATATATACTACGCAGTTGCTCGCTATATAAAAAAGCACACACACCAACCACCAAATCCTCAGTCATGAGTTAAGTTAAAAATCAATCGATCATCCTTTATAGGTATATCATCACAACCATCATCACCCTCATGGATCGCCAACCCTTCTTCGTATTACCTCCGCTACCCTATGGAATTACACATCCTATCGTAAAGAATGAGCCGTTGCTGCCGTGACGAATGCTGCGGTAAGAGCGAGAAAGAGAAACCAATTCCCATTACTATACCTTGTACACTTATACTTACCTCAACTCGGAATATAAAAGACCGACAAATGACCGCGTGCGAGACGTATAATATATAATTGCGATAAAATTTTATTACGCCAAGCGATCGCTGCTGCACGTGCGGCATTATATGCGTTGCTAAAGGCCGCTGGCATCGTGCCCCGCGGAGAAAAAGAAGCAGCTTCTTGAAATTCGGTTGGGACGTGTGGTATACATAGGTATATACTACATACTTATGTACTCTCTCGATGGGGGTAATGTTTACGGATGGAGTCGTTTGGTAAAGAGGAGGGAGAAAAGGAGGCTTTTTTATTTTCACGTGAGTTATTGGTTGTTGCGGGTGTATGTATATGGGAGTGAGGAAGTCGCCCGCGGATATTGGCTTTTGGTGTTGTGTGTAATGGGATGGTCTTATAAAAGCTTTGTCTATGAGAATATGTATTGCTATAGGTTAATATATATATCGGATGAGTTGTTTTGAGATTTTTTTCTTTTTTTTTTTAAGTTTGTATAATGGATGGGGATATTACTTGAACGAATATTGAGAAATTTAGTGATAATATAGTTAATGTTGTTGCGTGTTGAAGCTTGGCTTACCTTTTGAATTGTACCTTTTTATATAAATCGCACTGATTGAAATTATTCGTGGAAAGAAAAATTCTTTTTAGGTGATTATAAAATTCACACATTGTTAGTTAAAATTATATAATAAACTTAGAAGTTATTAGTGCGTGAAAAATGATATTCTGGAACTCTCGCAATAGTATAGGAATTTGTTGAGCATTGACAGGAACTGAACTTCTCTTTTGGTACAAAAAATGACAGTACTGAATAAGATTTACAATACTAAAAGTAAGAGAAAAATTCGAAGAAAATCAAATGCTATACTTACGCAAAGTCAATTAGATGATCAGTTTTTTTGTGAATAAATTCTAAGACAAAAACATTTTCTGTTGATTTGAAATTATAGATACTAACTTAATTATTTAAGTATAAGTATAAGTATTTATTTTATTGTAAAAAATAGATATTACAAAAAATTAATACATCAGCATATTCAGTAAACAATTATTTTAAAAAATACAATGTTCTAATATATACACATTCACAATCACACTGTCAATCACTAATTTCAGACTCTTTAAATTAATACTGTTATAAAAATATAAAATATCACAGTCTAAACTTAAAGCTATATAATACTGACCAGTAAGTCAAAA
>JAWWEQ010000045.1:32474347-32498784 GCA_035583055.1 Torymus tubicola | reverse complement strand
AGAGAGAGAGAGAGAGAGAGAGAGAGAGAGAGAGAGAGAGAGAGAGAGAGAGAGAGAGAGAGAGAGAGAGAGAGCAAACCAACCAGCCCCCAAGAGGAGGAGAAGATATATACTCGAGGACAGAAAAAGGGTGGAGAAAGACCGAGAGAAAGAGAGAAAAAGCAAAAAGAGAGAGAGCGACAAATACAGATAGATATACATATATACAGATAGAGTATGCGAGAATGGAAGGGAGGAAATGGAGATAGGAGCAGAGGGAGAAGCGTAAATTATTGTGCGTGGCGGGGGGGGGGGGGGGAAGACAGCACGGCACCGGAAATCGGTTATCGCGCGCGCAAGCGCGATTCATTATGCGGCCCGTCATTGTGCACCGCGCGCGTGTTCCATATAAACGCGCAAACTCCAGCTGATTTTCTCGACCGAGAGAAAACCGGGTGGTCGTCGTGTATATATATACGATCGATCTGCATTCGATGTGCGAAGTGGGTTTTTAATTTTTTGTTTTTGGGTTCACGTTGGGATGCTTTTTTGTGAGGCTGTTAGGCGATGTTGTATACAAACGTGTAACAGGAGGGATATGCGTTATAAGGTTCGTAAACCAATTTGGTTCGAATATCTACGATACGTTATTGTATACAGCGGTTTATATTGTATAGAAGAGAACATAATTTAATAGGTGTAGCGGGGTGTATTGGTTTCATTTCATTTGGTCAGAATAAGGTTGTGGGTTTTTCATTTCTGTTACCATTGCAAATTATTTATAAGATTTATATGTTTTTATGGGTATATTTTCGTTATTTTATGATAAATGTAATGTTTCTGGCCGCTAAAATTGTCGAAAAAACGTAACATAATTTTCAAATTTTTTAATTGATTGTAACTTTTGAACAATTGAATATTTAGGTTTAAAACTCCAGGGTTGTATTTTGGGGCTAATTATCAACAAGAAAAACCCATTTTGAAGAATTTTTAAATTCTGACCTTCAACAATTGACGTGTAGTTGACCCATATACTAAAAGAGAAAGAGAAAAGGGAAGACGAGGGGAGAGAAAAAAGAAAAGACATCTCAAATTCAAATGTTCCCGCCGTGAATTAGTTCATCGGCACCACGCATGCGCATCATACTGCTCATCCTAACCGTTAGATGGCGAGAACGATTCCATAATGAAAAAAACATTCTCTTGGTATTATAAAAGCCAAGGGGACGTTACTAAAGCATCGCTTCTCGGCCTATTGGCTAAGATCAAGTGTAGTATCTGTTCTTATCAGCTTGATATCTGATAAACTCCCCATTGGGGAGTCAGAATATCGAACTGATTTTTGGAGGAAGATGGAATGTCTGGGGCTTGCTCCGGTTCTGTCACGGGTCACGCTTGCATTGCATTTCAGCAAGATGCGGCCCAATTATTCAATTCAAACATAATAAATTTTTTCAGTTACAAATATAGATTTATAGTGGACTATATTTTATCATTATTGACACAATTATTTTTGCATTACTTAAGCAGCTGCATGATCGTATAATGACGGCTCCCCGCGCATAACGAGGGCGACAAATAAGACCAGTGCGTGGATCACCTTGCGCACGTGTTGCGTATACTATTTTTTGACAGAAGTGCGCAAAATACTACAAATTTATTAAAATAATACAAACTAACGTAAAAAGGTAAATGTAATAAGAGATGCGAGTCGATTTTGAGGTGAGGAAAATGATGAGTAAATAAATGCACATAAATGAGGTAAAAAAGAAACATAATAATATAAATAAACTTAGTAAAGTTTATTAACAAAACTATTACAATAAATATACGAAAACTTAATTGTTTATTAAAAAATAAACTATTACAATAAATATAAAAAAAAATAAATCATACAAAATTTATAATGGTTGTTTCCATATCATTTTTTATGGCAAATTTAACTGAACAATTATTCAGATTGAAAAAAAAAATTCTTGGCTATAGAGAATTAAGATGATTAATATGGGCCAAATTTTGAAGTATCTTACATAGACTTTTTTCTTGTAATTTTTTGTAGAATTTAACTATATTTTTTTCAGACCCATATGAGAGATTTTTTTAAAAGTCAAAACCTAAATGAATTTTTTTAGGTTATAAAATGATCGCGGCCCATTCTGGAATTTACACAGATACTTCGTACAATAAAAAGGTATCTCCATGAATTTTTCGCTGGAGATACCTTGGATCCGTTTTTTTCTGTGTGAATTTTAATGTTTCATTTTGAGGTATGTGAATGACAGTGTACACATACAGCTTTGAAAATATTTTTATTGAAAAACTGAGAAAAATTTACAAAAAAAAGGTCTTATGTGTTTATCGTGAAAAATGCTTCCCTGAGGAGTTATAAATTAATCAAAATTGGTCAAAAATGCAGAAAATGCTAAAATCAACAACTTTGACCCTCTGCCTCTAAAAAACTTTAAGTGCAAAAAATCTGAAAAAATTCAGGGTAACTTAGAGGATGGTTATGAAGCAATTTAGGTGATTACAAAAGAAAATAATTTTTGACCTCTCGATTCCCCAGAGAACGACCCATATACACCCAACATTCATACAACGATTTTCCAGACTACCGAGCTTCGTTCGCACATTGTACGTATACACATCCCGGCTCCATTCAGTCCAACATCGTTTTTGTTCCGAAGTTAATGTCGCGAGCGTACGGGCTAATGAACGCGAAATCGATCGCGACGTGTAGAGAAGCTAATTGAAATGTATATCTATCGGCGCGTGCGAGATGGGCAAATGTGATATATATATGGAATGGAGAGGAATGAGAGGGTTCGAGAGTTATGGATTGGTATTATATGGAAGGGGATATGTGTGGGGTTTTTATGGGGGTTCGATGCGTGATGCGTTGTGATGGCCGTTGCAGTATAGTGTAGTGGAGGTTGATAGGGTATAGAGTGGTGTAGAGAGTAACCTAATTCGATTAGCGATGTAGGTGGGTTTAATATTTTGAGTTGGTGGAACGAAGTGGTGAATTAGTTGTAACAGTTGTTAAAGAACTAATTTGTAATAAATCTTTATACTCCCTTATAATTTTTAAAAGATCGTATCTAAAAAGTACTTTATGCGCGTTCTAAAAATCAACCAGAAAAAATGTAAAAAATAGAAAACGATGTATATGCAAGAAAAATCGGTGTACTCTATTGCAACATCGGATTAAACTGTAATCTACATAAATAAAGATATCAATAGTTTAACAAAAAAAGGAAGCAGTGTCTGACAAAACTCATTACTAATCTCCTTTCACTGAGAAAAAAGATTGTTATATGTTTAAAGCATTTTATCCTTTATAATAATGACAAAATTTCTTTTAATCCACCGCTTCTTCTATCTATAAATAAAGATAAAACTATACTTAAATAATTCTCTTTCTCTCATACATCTATAATCACCCTAATTCATTGCTTAATAAATTACCGATCCTCGCATATAACTAGCTCTTCACGCGTCATTAAACATTCCATAACGGTCCCTCTCTATATATAATACGATAAAAACATCCATCACTCTACAAATCATTATAAATTCGATCCCCAGCACCGCTTTATACCCTAAGCGTGTCCCAAATTCGAAACGACTATCTTAAAGCACTCGATGCTCGCCTGTAACGCCACTACTACTACTACTACATACATCCCGTATATAAACCATCCTCCGAATTTCACTCTGCTTCCACCTCTAACGACCGAATAGCATTACCCGATGAGAGAGAGAGAGAGAGCTGCACTCACGCGTTTCATCAAAATTAAATCAATTAACGGTCCGCCCACCCCCGCACGCGTGTGC
Organism: Torymus tubicola; assembly: GCA_035583055.1. Classification (NCBI taxonomy): domain Eukaryota; kingdom Metazoa; phylum Arthropoda; class Insecta; order Hymenoptera; family Torymidae; genus Torymus; species Torymus tubicola. The sequence goes on along the minus strand of JAWWEQ010000045.1, from coordinate 32,494,968 downwards.
CATTTTTAACTAGACGACGAGTCGTATATAAATTTGTATATGTTTCTAAACACGGCATATGTACATAGCAGTAGAACAACAGCAGTAGTAAATTTTATCACGCAACACTGACGTATCCGTTGAAATTTTTTCGTCGCGCGCTATATGTAACGTGGATGCGTGCACGTTTTGTTTCTTGGAGAGAGAAAGAGGGATTTTAATTACCGGCCGCCGCGCATTTATTTAATTAAAGCTGCACTGAAGCGCGACGACACGACTGTGTCGCGGGATATAAATCATCGCGTATATATATGTGCAGCGCGTAAATTGCGCGAATGAATTAAAAAATGGCGGGACGATGTTCGTGTACGTGTGTGCACAATTAAATGACGCACAGCAGTCGAATTATTTTGTAATTGTGTTATATACTCGTGCACACGCGCGCGCCAAGTGCTAACATGACTTTCGAATTATGAAATTTGAACAAACGTATATGTAACGTTGGAGAGAGAGAGAGAGTTGGAGCAGAGCAAATGTAGTCAAAAATCGATGTAATTGATTGCTTCGTTGATTTGATTGATTTGGCAATCGACGCGCATCGTTTAGCTATTTGGCCAATATTCAGCTTTTTAATATTCCTAAAATAACTTACTGAATATGTCAATTTCGTTACCATCTGCGGTATTAAGTTTTAACGTGGTTTCATAATTAAATTGATGATATTTAATTTGAATTAAATCTATACAGATATGCATGGTTCAAGTTGTGACGATATTGAAATTATATATTATTACATATATATACATTATTATATATTACATTTCTGTGACATTTCATTCAAATATTTCCCATAACATTCATATATATATTGTTCAGGAAATTTTATGAAAATTTAATCACTGAAATAAATTGTGTGTTAATTGATTAAAAAGTCATGAAATACTTACCTTTGCCATTTAGAGATTTTAAAGAAAAAAATAACACTTATTTAATTTTATTCCACTAGGAAAATCATTTCGTTTAGAGAAATGACACATTTGTAGAAGAATAAAGAAATAAATTTAATTTCATAGAAACAATTTTATATTTAAAATTAGAATGCTGATTATACATTCTACAAATGAAGATTTTACTTTTTTTTAATATTAATTCTATCGATGTCGTTATGAGAAGAAATAACTTATCAAATGCGTAAAAAGTAAAATGAAATGCATCAAAACACAACACCGATGTAAAAATATAGTTACTATTGCCATGATGTATAGTACACAATTGTTACAACCCTATTTTATAGTAAAATTCACTAATAATATGGTTAGTAATGCTATATAATACTAAAATATAGTGTCAATAACGAATAAAATATTTATATTTTACTGAAAAAAATAGAAACCGTAACTATATTTTGACAACTATACGATATAGTAGTAATGACTACGTACATTTTTCTCAGTGAAGAAAAACTACCTCTAAAAATACTCATTACACATATTCAAATACTATTCTTCTTAACAATAATAAAAACTGTAGTGGAAATGTATGGAAATAGCATTTTTTAAACTACCACTTGTTTATACCAATTTTCAATTTAACCAATCTGTACTCTCACCTTCCCCCGGCTCCAAAAAAAGCGAAACACATACAACAAACCGTAACAAGCTTGATCCCCAATCAACTCCAACAACTTCGATTCTCTCCCATACACACATATATATATATATTCAGCAACGAATCGTTTTCTGTTTTCAGGCACTGCTGAGAGGCGCCCTGACCCAGCAGAGCGCCGTCATCCTCGTCTGCATGGCGATCGACCGCTACGTGTGCATGCTGCATCCCCATCGCTATCACAGGCAGTCCTCGAAAAAGGTGCGAGCGAAACAAAAAAAAATAACAATACTTCCCTCCTACAACCCCACTTTCAACGTTATTGCGCACATATCGCAGAAAGTTGAGCCTTGTCGAGAGAGTTAACGGTTCTCTGCGTTCGGTTTCCGATTCTTTAATTCCGCAGAGATTTTCGTATATTACTTTTATGTATAGTACCGTTGCGATTGTTGCGATTTAAGGTATTGTTAAAAGCTTGCTAGATGGATTTTCCTCGTGTAATTGATGTTTGCCTTTATTTTCGTTAGAAGTATTCGGGATGTGATAATAATGAATTTAATCAATTGTTATACGCGTACTGCTGATGAAGCGGTTTGTAAAATGTTTTTCGATAAATATACGCACGCAGTAGGCACGTGTTTTTGAACAAATGTAAATTAATGGATGGGTTGGGTGTAATTCGTTACGCTTTGTTTATACAAGTACATTGTACGCGCGAAAGAATTATATTGATTTAAATATTCAATGCGTTCATGAATAGTAAATATATAATAATTTTCTTATAGAAATATATTTCAAGTACACGTATATATTAATATACTCGTCATAAAATTTCTGCAAAAAAAAACGATTATCACTATACCTAAAAGTAATACGTGTATATATAATGTTTGTCAACGACAAAAGACACTGCGGCACAGCTCCTTATCTGCCAAAGTCGCAACGAACCCATCATGCATAATCCATAAATCCAGAACCGCACAAATCGCTACGACGTCTGCGCGCCGCGAGCGCTCGCGAGCAATGATTAAAACTTGCATAATGCATCTCTCACGCGCTACATACATACACACATATATCGTACGTATGTACATTCTCGTGTATATATATACAGAGCCGTGAAATGGGATGACATCGCACGTATGTGTATATATACCTCTCTGCATAATTGACGCCTCAATCAAGTTTTCGAAACGAATTGGCTCGGAATCAAGTTAAACATACCTGACATATTCCGCACAAGCTTTTGTTATTTTCCAGGCTGTTTATACGTAGTAGTAGTAGTAGTAGTAGAAAAGTACAGCGACGTTTAATTAAGTCGTAAGGAGCGCGTCAATCAATGTATCGCACTGTACAGGGGTAACTTTAATTACTTTGACGTATACTGGCTCTCGGTCGCACGTCGATGGTCGTATACGCTATATATTGGTTTGAGAAGAGGTGCGACGAGAGGGAAATTGAAAAAGGCTGAAAGGAAGAATGTTCGCGAGGAGGGCTTTCTTTGTATAGTTAAGGAATTTTTTTATTGGATGGCGGAAAACGGGTTGCTTCGAATATAACGTTATATAGGTTTCTTAATTGTTAATTATAGGAGGAGACGATCGTTAGATTGATTATTAATTCTATATTCATTATTGAAGTCTATATGTCTATATACAGCATATTCAATCATTAAAATTAGTCGCGCGATTCAACGTTATAATTACTGTAAAATCTAACAAATTTTCTTTCAAATATATACTGCAGAAAAATATACAGTCTCTGAATTTTTTTTCCATTGTTATAACTATAAAATCGTAGAGAATAGCGGATACGCGCAGTGTATATCTCAGCATTACACGCAAAAAAACCAACGAACGTAGCGCAAATTCCAAACCAAACACAATATCAGGCTCGCGATGCAAATAAAATATCCCCGTATACGCGTATAGGTAACGAGTCGCAAAATACACACACACACAATGCATTAACAGTAAATCTCGAGTTTCTTGCTATATCACCCCTATTTCTAACTTTGCGCAAACAAAATCCCTCTCTTGCCCATACACTTTTCACGCTTTAAACTATCCTCTCCCTGTTTTCCTATCCTCTTCTAAAAAAAACCTCCTAATCCTACTCGAATCCGCACCAGCCTCTTCCTAAACCCCCCCCCCTCCCCTCTCCTTCCACCCCGCACCGAAAAAGACTAAAATCCGCGTTAAAATATAGACGCGATTATCCCGATAGCGCGCAGCGTCGTCGTCGTCGTCGCCCAAATCCACTTATACACCTTCTCTACCTATATATATATATATATATATATGCGCTTATACTGGTGTAGCGAAACAAAAGACGCCTGGGGTAATTTCAGTCGCTCCTCCGCGTGAGGTATATATAGTCGCGCCTCATTAGCTGACGTTTTGCAGTGTGTGTGTGTGTGTGTATATTGTATAGTGACGGAGGAAGGATGGAGAGGTGAGACGAGTGACGACAAAGGTGCAGGGAGGCAAGGAAGAGCGATTTATTGGCTTGGATGCGCGACGGAGATCGGTGCGAAAGTTTAGAGAGACAAGGGATGGGAATTGATAGCGTTGAGGTATTTTTGTATATGTAAGAGGTTTGGTAGTTGGAGAAGACGAGATGAGATTTTAATATAGAGGGTGGTATTGCGGGGACTGGGTTTGTTTTTATTCGTTTGTTTTATGATGCTGATTGGTTTGGAGTTTTATTAATATATATATAATACAGTAGATTATTCTAATTAAAGTTTATTGATAATTGTTTTTTTTTTCACCGAGCAGTTTAATCTATTTCCAAATTCATTGGTTCATGATGAATTAATAAATTAATAGTAAGATAAATAAGTAATTTGTAATTATATTTTTTCCTGAAGATAGAAAATTAGCCTTAGTTGAACTCCGACTAGTAGTAAACAGTTAGTTATTGAGATCTTTATGCAAAAGTGGCTAGAAAAAAGGCCAGTTATATTAAATAATATATAAATGATAAGTAAATATTTAGCGAAAAAATGTTGAATTAAGTATAGTAGATTGAAATCATGAAAAACTTACAGCCGTACTAGATATATTTCTAATTTATGTCTTTACATAACAAAGTACAGCTGTAAAAAAGTATGGACTCTATATAAATATCATGAAAATAAAATATTTTCTCATACATTCAGAACGAAATTGCATGCCAAAACCTTCCACCAACAAGATAGACATTTCAGCAGTAGCAAACACACATATATTTCGCGATAAAAAAAATTCTGTTTACAATCAATAAAGAGAAGTAACATTTCGCGTTACTGAAAATATGTCCCGCTATAAGGAAGGAATTTTATCACATCGAAAATTTCAACGTTGACTGCTCGAAATAAATCGAAACTAGACTAATCCCAGAACCCATCCACCCTCTTCCTCTCTCTCTCTATCTGTCTCGTCTTTTCTCGCACCCCTCGAACTTCCGGGTAGGTACGTAGAGAGAGAGTCGCAAGCAAGACTCATCTCTCTCTCTCTCTCTCTCTCTCTTTCTGTCTCTCGGTGCGGAGAGAGAAGTTTTTTGAAGTATTTTTCGAGGAATCGCGTAAAGAATGAGAGGAAGTTTGCCTTTCGACTTCAAGAACGTGGATATACGTGCGAAAAAAAAATTCGTCCTTGCCAATAACTCGGCTTCCTATTCCTTTCTCTTCTTTCTTTCTCACGCGCTTTGCTCTCTTTTGCTTTCGAAAAGTTGCATATTCGCGCATAGTTCGCGAAATTTAATTTTCTCGCTCGCGTGCAAGTTCTACATACATATAACGTCTAGAAGTTTTGAGACATGCTATTATAGAATAGAAGCATGAAAACGATCTTTATCAAATACAGAAAAGGTTTTATGCGTGAACGAAGCTAATTTCAAATAATCATATCATTTAATGTTTACTTAAAATGAAACACGAGCAAATCGGTTCCGCGCATAAGTTTCGTTTGTCTCATGAATATAATTAATAAGCGCGCACTCAGTATTTTACTCTTCGTTAAACAACTTATTCGCTTGGAATAATGATAATGTATGATTTGAACCGGAGGAAAATTATAATTGCATTTATTAAAAAAAATTTTAATTTCCTCATATTTATTTATTATATATAACGACTTGCTGATTTTCAATGCACATTGTTTACCGCGCAATTATATTCATGTAGGAACATTATACCGTTCGCCACCATACATTAATTTCCACACTAAAATATCATCACACTTCACAGCACAATGCAATATTCGGTTTCTCTTCAATTCATTAAAAATCAATCAGCACCCGAACAATAAATACAAGGAACCCAATTAACCTCGATCCCCGAAAAAAAAATCCACTCCGTCGTTCCAAAGATACCTCCGTGCATCCGCGCACGTATATATACCTCCCCAAACTTATATCAATCGCGTCGTTTCATTACTCCGCAGCCGAATCAACTCCTCGACGATATTTCAAAAGTCCATTCCGGCACACCGAGTCTAAAATAAAACGAACCCGAGGAGCTATAACCACCTATACGGTAGAAAGGCTCTATTCTCGAGCGAAGCGATTCAATTTGGTCGATTCTCGAGTGTGTGTGTGTAGGCCTCAGATGTAATAATTTTCCGTATAGCGATCGGTATACCGTATGTATTGGCAGTTGCAGTCGACCTCGTCTGCTGCTTCTGTTATTATTGGACCGAATGTGATATTGTTTTTCTGAGATTATTTATTTTTAAGGTAGGCGATCGGGAGTAAGATTGGGATTTTAGAGGATTGGAGGTTTGGGGAATTTGCATTGACTAGAGAGAATGTGGATTTTGTCGAGGGTTATATATATGTATATATATATATATATACTGAGAAAGAGTAATTGATTTTTATATAAATATAAGTCTTATAGTTAAGCTTTTAGAATAGGAATGGCTTTTTAGAAAGGATAAAATTCAAATGATTTTATGAAATTTTTTGTTCAGATGGCGTATTTGATTGAAACTTTGCCGCGTACATATACTCGAATTTTTATTGTATTAGAGTTTTAATAACTTTTTAGAAAAACATTTTTAGCCTGTTTGATATTTTTTTGAAACTATACCGTCGAAAATATTGATGCTCTTTTACGCTACGTGGGAAAAAAATTCTGATGGAATTTTATATGAGTTGTTGAAATTTAGTATTTATACTCGAAAATTTTCTCTGAAAAGTTATAAACGTAAAGGATTTTCTTAAAAAAAAAAACATTTTTTTTTTACTTGAACAAAATATCTTTATTATGTAAATAATTATTTTTAACTGCCATACTTTCCTGCAAACAGCATTTTATAAGGGGTACAGTTAAACTCTTTGACGTGAGCCGCATACTCTGTATTTTTCAATAAAACTTGCGATAAATATAAAAAATTTGTTATTACGTGCGAAATTAAATGGAATATTAATTGATCTTTAACGGTAAATTAAATCGTTTTCGCAGAAAAATATGAAAAACACGTAAACGTCTATCGCGTGCTTTTAACGCGTAAAATATTCATGAAAAACTGTTGCCGTAGCTCAGAGAATATCTCTCATGAAAGTTTTTTATTCGATGCATATCAATTTACGTTATTATAAGCATATATCAGTTTTTAACGTTTTCAATCACTGCACAACGCCTATTCACTTTATTTAACGCGCGGTAAAAGCGAATTGTCCGCCGAATCGTCGATGCTCGTTTTAATTAAACATTGAATTTTACTTGGCCATTCTTCCCAATCAGTTTAGCGCGCGCGCGCGTATCAAAACTTATCGCGAAAATTGTTGCCTCTAAAAATATCGTTTCTCTTTTACAATGCAAATTGAGTTTGCGTATGTATGAATTAGCGGGAAAATCGTTTAATACTTTATAACTATACGTTTTCATCCTTTTAAATCTGTGGTATCGAATAAAGTGTTAATATACGGTTTATTTATATTCAGTTAATTTTAGAATGAATGTTTTATTGTACAGAATAAAGTATGGATTGAACTGTCCATATGTTGCGATTTTATAAATATAAATAAGAACTTATTTCAAGTAACTATTTCAAGGTACGTTATATTATTGGCCTTATATTTATTTTAATACCAATTATTAAATTATACTGCAGGAAACATATTTAACGACAGAAATAAAATTCGATTATTATGGATGTTATTTGAGAGGAGCAAAAATTAAGTTTGATAGTGTAAAAACAATCTAATGTTTAATTGACATTTCACTTTTTCTAAAAAGCGAATTGAAAACGTGGTCTGCGTAAAAATTCTAGAGCTATACGAATAGTTTCAAACTTACAAATTAAATGAAATAACGAAAATATTTGAAAATTCGATAAATTCTATTGAAATGAACTTGGAAAAGTTAATTTCATTTGAAAATCGAATTCAATTAGATTGAATTCAAATGAAGTGAGAGAATACTAGTTTTAATGCAATTATTTCAATTGGTCAAACTATACAAGTTGATAAAATTGTTAATAACCTTAAGTTGAAACAATATCTATAATTTTATATTAAAAAAAATCATATAAAACTGTTATGATAATTCATTACAATAAAAACACTGCGCAAAAATTCCGCGTGCTTTACGTTCAATTACTATCGTAGTATATAACGTTACGGCAACAAACGCATGCAAGATGCTCGCTCGCGGTTAGGTGATTCGGTTTACTGCTCAAGCCCCCCCTGATTCACCTTTTATAGTGAATAAAGTGTAGATGGACGATATTAGACTATCTGTTGAGGGCCGTTAATTAAAGAGTTTTACGATCGCCTGGTGTTAATGTTTTATGCGTTGGTTTAGGATCGTTAAAATGTTAAAGTAAGCGTAAAAATAAGTAGTTTAGTAAGATTGAGGTTTTGCGTGTGTATATATATATATATACATGCATATGTTATAAATATCCTTCGTAACCATTGTCGTATGTCGTTACTTTAACCCTTCGACTAAAATAATTAGAAGATAGGGCGTATATATAACACGCTTGCGAAATAATTAGTCAACCCCTCTGAAGTGCATCATTGTCTGCGAGGAAGTTTAATTAGTGACAAATGAATATCAAATATATTATTATAATAGTCGTGTATTTGTGTTACTCAAAGGAAGTTTGATAATGTGTACCCTACCGAGGCTGCAACTTCGTTCATTATACTCCGCGCGCAGTCGCATATATTAGTACATAAACCACTGTGTAACTATGTGTGTATATATACACTTACAGGTATTAAAGGGCTTAAACCGTTTGTCATCTAGATTAAAATTCAAAAGTAGTGTTTTCATAGCTATGTGATAGTACATTTTCTCAGAGACAGTATACTTTATATTTCATGTACTGCATGGAAATGTATTACTAACAACTAGAACATTGAAGAATAATTTTTTTATCTGCGTTGTTATTTACAGTCACAATATATTAATCGTACGATAATAAATAATAAAATAAAATAGAATTTCACCCATGCTTTATAAAAGCAGGTGACAGTACGAAAAAAACACTTTTTTACACAGTGAAAATTCGTAAAAATTGTATAAAAAAAAATAAATATATCTGACGCCAAACTGGCCATTCGTCCAACTCGAAATTGTTGTGGCTTCTAGCGAATTTTATGGGCTGTAAAATTTGCATGTACGTTAGTTTCGAAAATGCACGACCCACCTCTTGTTATAAGGCTTCAGACGTCGTGCTCGATACACAATGCCGTTTACTGAAATGTCAAATGTTTACGAGTTTATACGTTATAAAATAAACACTTTTTTAAAATGAAATTTAAAATTTAATAAATTAATCGGGAAAAAGTTCATACATTAGTATGAGTTAGAATGGCCAGCTTTTTTTTATTAAACTTTTTAATTGTACATCGATACCTGTCGCACAAAAAAAGACACCAAAAGATATCTTAGAATTACCGATTTATAATAAATTTCAATGAAACGGTGCTATATTAAAAACTAGGAAAAATCCTTAAATATCAAGATAATATAATATAATATAAAAGAAAAAATCTCTATCTCCACTATTATTTTACACTATCCCATAGTACTAAACTATTCAGCACCCTAACTCGCAACGACATACGCATTAATCCAAAAAATTGATCACCAAACATCCCCGACGCATAACTCCCTTTTCCGGACCCATATATATACCTCATCCCTGCTAGATATAGAGAGGGTGAAACCTCGTTCCCGCCAATACCACCCCCTTCGTACGAATTTTACGGCCACTTCGTCGTTGCCAACTAATCCTCCCTCATCCCTCCTTCTCCTCCTCCCACGTTCTTTTCCCGTCCGCTTGGATTAGCTGAGCAAAACGCGCGCACAGAGGCGCAATGGCTAACGAAGAGGTAGGGGGGAGTAGGGTTTCTTGAAGTGCAGGAAATTGCGCGCGGGAGAATTAAGTGCGTCGCCGGAGAGCTTGAAAATTCGACTGCGCAGATGTTATATACGTGCGTGCGGCGCAGAGTTGTGGGAGAGTGAAGTATGGGTATAAAAGGATGGGATACGAGAGTGAGTGAAAGTGAGTATGATGGTTTTTTTTGAGAGGGTGAGAGTAAGGTTGGATTGAATGAATGTCAATAAGGTGTAGATAATGGTATAAAAGTTAGTATGAATCCGAACGAATGAAATTCACTTTTCGTAAGAACATGGTGATAAGTGAATAAAAAGTGAGGTCAGGAAAAAATGAGGGATTGGTCACGGATTTCCGAAGTTTTAAAAATTTTGATCATTTTTTACTATTTTCAAATGTATATATACGCAACTCTGTACACCATCGTCCGATTTGAATGATTATTAGAGCTCAATTCTCTTACTTTAATTTAGAGGTAAATAAAATTTATAGGATCGCTCACATATTCATTTTACTGAAATACATCAATAATAGAAAAACTCTTTTTTAAAATAAAATATTCTACATTTGCTTATAATATGGAACTATTTAAATTCAAAAATATAGAATTAACAAAAATCTTTGCAATTTAAATTACCTACGAAAATCAACCCTTTTTTTACCGATTAATTCCAATTTCTTCTAAATAAACACATCGTTTTTCCTCAGCTAACAAAAAAAAATCATTCCTATTAAAACATCTCACTCCTAAAAACTACAATATTATCTTACCCACCACGCTATATACACCTATAAACACCCCCCACATTCCTCTTTTCCCAACGAAAAAGTGACCCTATGTTTTCTTTTTTTCACCACGTCGGCGATCAAAAAATTCCGCAACATATCACACATATATACCATCAACCACGATGACGACGCGCGCTCGTAGTCGCTGCAACAATGCCAGAGTATATAGAACGGTAACAATACGCGCGCCAACGGCCGAATAAATCCACTCTTTACGCGACGCGCTGCGCCTGACAGCCGAGAGTGCCGGGAACAGTCGAAACTCGTATCCGCGAGATACCCCGGAACAAGTGCCTTAATGACCGGCTCGCGTTTTGTATGTGTGTGTGTGTGTGTGTGGGTGTGGGTGTGTATATATATATATATACTCATATTATATATATAATATGAGTATGAGCGCGCACGACGGTTATGGGAATTCTCCCGTCCTTTCGAGCTGGAGCAGAAAGCAAGAGGGAAAGAGAGAGAGAGAGACATGGGAATTGTTACGGTGGTGTGCGCTTGAGGTATAGGGTTGGAAAGGTGGTTGCGGTGTTTCTGAGGGTTGATTGTTTCGCAGACTGAGAATGCAAAGTGATACTAATACGTGCAGGAACAGAAATTTTCTAATAAATGTTATCCTGCGTGGTTTGTCATATGTCTGGAATTGCGCGCTTAGTACTTCAAATAGTAGTCGACATTGAGAATAAAAGTAAGCTAATTAGAAATATCGTTAGTTAGAACTTTAATCGTATTTCATGTTTCATATAGATACTTCAAACTGTCGTAGGTATATCGTCCAAAAAGATTTAATGAAATCTCGTTCTCTTGAATTTCATTTTCTGCTACGAAATTTTGCCTAGGTCTGGAATTTTCTGAAAATTTTAATATTTGAAATAAATGGGTCACAGAAACTTTTTTAATCATTTCAAATTTTTCAAATTATATTCCTTGTATGAGAAAGAAGAAAGAACATATTTGGAAGGTGGGCGACTTTTAAGAAATCTTTCTAATCCCTTTTGGAAACGCTAATTAAAACTCGCGCTGGAGAATATTTGAGTATATATAAGAAAATGATAATTTTATAATATTTCTAAAATTTTCTATTGGTTCAAATACTATTTTTCTAATGTTTGTCAAAAAATAAAATTAACTACAACGAAAATATAACATAAACTCTTCTTTAAACATTTTTTATTTTAGTTACTTTCAAAAAACACAAGTTTCAATACAAAGAATCATCCAATTCCCTCAGCTACAACCAAAATACCACATCATAAATAAAAAAAAAAAAAAAAAAACAACTACTCAACCCTCATCTCCTCCTCTTCTCAACAAAATATCCTACACCTCATTATACCCTTCCAGCTCCTTCGATACAAAAAAAAATCCTCTACAAATCAACGAACCACAACCCTGCGGCACGTTTAAATTTGTAATTCCGACGAGCACCGAAAAAAAAAGCAGCAGAAGAAGAATCGAGACGAGCGAAAGCTGCGAGTATATAGAGTGGTAAAGATAGATAGGTCAGAATCGGAGGAGAATCGAACGATCGGACGTACATTCAATCGCGCTCGCGGGGCTCTGCGCGCGTCGAACACGCGATTCAGCAATTCATTACCGTGTCGCTATAATGCCGCCGTTGCTCTTTTTATCTCGTAACTGCCAGCAACTATACTCCCGCACACGTTGAATGTTACCAACGATTACATTGTTCCACTCGCTGTGTGTATAGTGGTTCTATATATGTAAAAAGGTAAATATTTGCTAGAAATTCTTTTTTTTTTACGTGAAAATATTGTTTTCTTTTTTTTTAGTATTAAGATTGAATTATAATAGAACGTTATCGGACGTAAGTGCTTGAGCATAAATTACGAGTTATACCGCATTTTGGTAGTAGATTGCGTCGTTTTATCATGCGCCACCTGGCGATACACGAACTTCCGACAAGTTGGCTATACTGTTCCTCTGTTATTGCTTATACCTCGCGTATCCTATACGTACTTCCCTAATGCTAAGACCTCCTTAGGGCTAATTTCAGTTTACAAATAGCTTCGTAAATTATATATGTATTCACTTTTAAAATCTTGTTAAAAAACACATTATACCCAAAGAACCTATATAATTTTGTGACTATAAATAAGTATTCGAAAGAGTTAATTTTTTTGCAACAAAACGACGGATTTCGCTTGTAAAGTTAAATGTAACATTTTCAAGAACACGTTGATATCGACCAGTTAAAAAATTCTCTCTTTTTCCACTTTAATCAATTGCGTCTCTCTTTTTTTAAAGTATCTCCCCGGTTTAGTTCTGATCGTCGAGATTCTCCCCTTTCGTGAAGAGTTTTTATTGAAATTCCAGACCATCGTGTAACGGGAAGTTTCGATATTGACTATCAAAGAAATTCTTTACTTCATTACTTTCGCTGTTCTATTGTGCGCGCGCGAAAAATAATTAACACTATTGCAGCGTAGTACCAGAGAATTATAATTTAACAAATCAAGAAACTACGTCATAGATATAATTTTAAAATTCTCTGTGATACTATATAAAGTACCATTTATGTTTTATATTGAAGACGTCCAAGCATAACGCGATTAATACAAAAAATTAGCATATATATATATATATATATATATATATACATTTTTCAATGTAAATATATATATATATATGTACATTGAAAAATGTATACAATAAACATGATTTTTCTCACTCTCCGAGTTTTCCAAAACCTTTAACGTTGATCAACGAACAATTCAATTACACATTACCTCATGTATACAATCTCAACCCATCAATCCTCAACCGACGCTTGTCGCTTTCATCTCGAAAATTAATCACGGATCAGCAACGCATAAACGAAAATACCGATGGCCTCACCAATATACCTGTATACACTCTCGACAAGGTTCTCTCTCTCTCTCTCTCTCTCTCTCTTACTTTCGCCCCTTATATACACCGGTGTCGTCGTCGTCGTTGTCAGCAGCCAGCGATATTAGCTCCGCGCGGGCGCGCCGTCGAGCTTATCGTCGCGTCTGCTGCGGCGAATCGCTTTCTAATACATTCTCTTATACTCCCTCTCTCTGTCTCTGTGCAGTATTACATGCGGCAAGGCTGCGTGGCGATAATGTCGACGACGTGGATAGCGAGCGTCGCGATCTTTGGTACGCTGGTGCTACCCAAGGGTGGATACTACTTCAACGAGACTGGACTGCTAGCTTGCGAGCCGTTCTTTGCTAAGGCGTCGCTCAGGTATGAGTATAGAGAGAAATATGGATTTTTTTTCTTTTTAGGATATAAGTGGTAAATGTAATTAATGAAATGTTAGTAGCATAGTATGTTTTTTCTTGTATTTGTTAATACGTTTGCATAAATCTTGTGCTATGTCGCTTTGATTTGTGTTTTTTAACGAATGATTTGATTTCGTAAAATAAATTATATAGTTTTTATATATTTTGAAAAAGATTAATTTTTAATTTTACAAGATTAATAATTATTATATGAAATTACTGAAGGGTTCTTGAAAATTGAAGTTGTGATAATGATAACACAATGAAGATTTCAATTTCTCCTTATATTTTACTAGATTATTTTGTACTCATTAAGAATTCAAAGAAATGCCGAGTATTCGAAATATTTAACATTTTTACTTTTGCAGATTCTTTTTACATTGAAATATCGGAAGAAGCTCTTAGGTGCATGTTTAAGTACGGCATATATATAACAAAAGATGTTTATGATTTACTCTTTACATATATAAATATAATTTTTTCTTAACTCTTTTTATCAAAATAAAGTGTTATAATTGCTTTTTATACATATAGATATACCTTAGCAGAAGTATTTATTTTCCTTTTTTTCCCTACGTGTTATTTTGCACAAATGTAGAGGAAAAAAATTCAATAAGTTACATCTGACGCGTAGAAAACCACCAATCAAAGCAAATGAAAATATCAAAGCATCACACTTTTACCTTATACTGTGACAAACCGATCAACCAACCAACTTCATCCCATATTCACCGTCTCCTCAAAACAACTACTACTACTAAAAAAAAAACAAAATCTTACCCACATCCCTGAAAATTCGTCCGTCATTGTTATACATGATTCATCGAACCCCACATAGCACAGTAACGCTCTCTCTCTCTCTCTCTAGTGACACGTTGAATTTTTCAGAATCCTCGCGTGCTGCTGCTTCTATTTCCCAACGACGATGGCCCTGATGTACTTCTACGGCTCGGCCTTTCACGTGAACAAGCTCAGGCTCAAGAGGGTGGTCTGCGTCAACACACCCGAAGTCGTCAGTGCCGGCCACATCGAGCGGGTAAGCATCTACTACTACCCTTCTCTGTACACACATACACACATATACGTATATGTATTATATATATATATACCTATGTCTGTCTTTAAAGAGCTACTTAGCACCGCTACTTTGCCCCAAAGGCGAACTAGGTCTCAAGCGCGAGAGCTTTGCGCCGTGGCTTTATCGCGTTCCTTCATTTTAATTGCGTACTTTTTGACCCCGAGAGTTGTGTTACTCTTCCGCAAAGGGAGAATGGTTGTCGTTTGGAGGGAAGAAGGGGGGGGGTTGATACGAAGGTATACGACGATGATGAGTAGCTTGCGGACATACTTATCTTTTTCTTTTTTTTTTGCATAGAGAGAGTGAGAGTTGAGTAAACTTGATTTGAGAAGTATATAAAGGGTTGGGAGCGATTGAAGTTTGTTAATGTATATACTTGAAATCTTTGATTTTAAATGTTATGTGAGTAGTTATATATGATTTTGTAATGGTAATGTATTTTACAAAAAAAAAGTGGGAAATGGCTGTGTTTGGAGCGTTTGACTAGTTCTAAACCTTAACTATACTTGCGACCCTTTGCATATACGATAGGATGCTACAATTAAAATCAATTTTATGATTATCATTAATGCTAATAAATTCAGTTTTACAAAAGAAAAAGAAAATTAAATTGCAGTAATTTCGGAAGCTTCGCAAATAAATATTATTTCATGTATAATATTTATAAGTGCGTTACCGCGAGAAATACAAAATGAATTATTGTTACGTGACCAATTTTACATGGCATAAGTAAAATAACCTGTTATAAAAAAAAAATTATTTAAATACGCCAGCAATTATATGTAACAACAGATTAAAGTAAAGTACCATCAAACTCATTATTATATAAAATACAATTTTTCAGATTATTAACAACAAGCCGTTAATATCAATCGGCCGTTGCGCATTTTAAAGCACAATTCTTCCTACCTCCAACGTTCTCCCTCTACCGAAAATCCCGATATATATAAATTATTAAGTACTTTAAAAGCACGCTAAATCGTCGGTCGAAAATTCGATTTCCGTGCGTTTTCATACACGCGCGCGCGTATGCGAAATTCTGTTGGCCAGCCTTGAAAAATATAAAATGTAATTGCATCCGGTCTCTCTCTCTCTTTCTCTGTGTGTACGCGCGCCCCTATTTACCGCGTTCACGCGCGCATGCGTATACTCTCTGAAAATCAGTAATAAAATCGCGCTCTTTTAAATCGCCGTGCAAACACACACACCCACACACACGAAAGCAGCAGTCGACTGCGCAATGAATTATTCATATGAAGAACGTGTGCAAGAGCAGAAAAAATAATCGTCGCTCGTCGCTCTCTGGTATGTATATATATACAGATATGTGGCAAACACCACCCAGCTGCCGTGTTAAACGAAATGTGTACGACAATTTTTTTTTTCGTTTATTCTGCGAAGCTCAGTGAAGGGATAATATTGTGTTTCGCTTTTTAATCAAAAAATTTTCGGTTTGATTGAAGGTATTTTAAAATTGGTTGTCAAAAAGGATACATATGTACCTGAAATCAGCTAAATATTATTCGTTGAAGGTTTATTTTTTATAATTACATTGTTTACATGATTTTGATAAGATTTATAATATGTCATACAGATAGTATTTGATGATTGTTAAAAAATTCTTGTTTTATATATATAGGTGTAAAAATATTATGTTAAAACTTTAAGCTTACAGGGTTCTCAAAAACATCTGTAGTATGTTTCGGAATATTTTGGTAAACGACAATAAAATATTCTAAACCTGCGTATAACAGTGATACTATCTTACCCAATCATATACTATATGAATAAAACACAAAAATAAAAATAAATGATTTTCTCCCAAAAATTAAAAAAAAGGACAAAAACATAAGTAACATAACACTCCCTCTAATTTTTCTCAAATCATCACAAACACTTCACCTTTCTCCGCGCACCCTCCATATATTTCGGCACTTTCCTTCCCCTCTAGCTACAAAAAACAACAACAAAATCAGCATCACCGTTTGACCCTCGTCAAAGCTCTCAACTCTAATTCAACGACGACGAGGACGATTCACCAGAGCGAATACGCTGGCGCGCGCGCGCGTGTGTGCATTCATAATTTCTCGCTCCATTTACGCTAATTAGAGCCGTCGGCAGGGTATGAGACTCGCTCTTGCAATTAGCCTGCGGGACGAGAGCGCGTGCGCGCGACTTTTCAAAGCCAAACGGAATTAAGGGGTGCGGGTTGAAGGTGAGGGGTGGAGAAGGTGAAGTAAAAAAAGAGCGAAGAGCTAACGCTTCAGGCTAAGCGAGACAACATCTTCATGACGAGGAGGAAAAACGGGCTTTGATGGTGATTTCATTCGGGTATGGAAGGTTTTTCGTTTTTTTTAGGTATATACGTGGTGTACATGTAGCTGTGAGGGAATTGAGTTTCTCAATTTTGAGTTTCTCTTTATAATAATTTAATTTATATAAATCGATTGACTTCAATGAGATTATGAATAGTTATTTATCACCATAAGAGATTTTCATAAATTATCGTTTTTCATATCAAATCACATTAAAGGAACATATATATTTATCGGAAACATTGTAAAAGTGCAAAATACGCATACCAATGCCATAAAATCGATCGAAATTCATTAAAAAATAAGACACAACTAAACGTCACTGTAAATCTATACACACTGCACCTATATTGATATCCCAAAACACCAACCACTCAATTTACCTATATCAAACTCTCCAGAATTCATCGGAATCATGCACTTCCCGAAGCGTAACGAGATCCAACTTTCCCTACTGTACACGCGTGTCTTTTCTACATCTTTCTCCTAGACAAAACAGGCATACCTCGCGATAGACCAAGAACAAGTGAACTAACATCACACAATATATACGCGCGCGTGCGAGAAAATCAGATAAAAGCGTCGCAACTGTCTCGCGAGGATATACGTTTTCGCTTGCACACACGCGCTCAACTTGCGCCTGTCTTTGAACGAGAGTTATATATATATATATATATATACCACAGATGCGCGCGTGTATATGTATACAGTAAGGAGTAAGTTGTTGCCTGTCTCGCGGCGCGCACGAGAGAAAGAAGTATATAGTGTTGTATATATATAGAGGTTGGGTATCGAGTCGCACGCGTATATAGGATGATTCGGTGCGGGAAATTTTTTCTCGCCTGCGCGTCGATGTCGAAACGTTGTAATTGGATATATGTATTGATATTTTGATGGAAGTTGAGTGAGAGTGGAAATAGAGTTTTCTTTATTTTGCTAGTTTTATCGAAAACTGTTGGTTTTAAAATAGTGATATTATAACGTGTGATTGTTTAAACGAAGAGATTGAAACTAAAGAAATATTTATCGTAAAGATATCTGTGGTATGAATGTGTTAATTGTTTAAAACAAAGGGTATACCTTTTTAAGTCACAATACTTGTTTAGTTTTTGCGTTTAAATAAAGCAGTTCTATTATTATTATACCGAAATTCCTTTTGATTTTTCTTTAATATTTTACTATTATTTATTCATTAATCTGTAAATTATCTAAAAATTATAAAAAAAGATAAACAAAATCAATTTTAATATTTTCAATAAAAATTACCAAAATATACTATAAAAATCCTAATTTTCCCGAGGAAAAATCGCCAAAATTAAATTTATTTCTCTTGTACTCAAACTCTACCTCAGCACTTGGAAACCAACGGTACCGCGCGTGTATCCATATACATCACGAACGAAACAAAAGAGAGAGGAGGGAAAACAGATGGGAGCGCAGACAGGCCGACAACAAATAAATACTGAATTCCGGACGACTTTAAAATTTCAATACCAAAGTTTGGGCCCTGCACGCGTTCCTTCCTTCCTTCCTTCCACGGCGCAAAACGTCGGTGTTACTCTTTTCCTCCTCGCTTCGACTTTGCATCTCCCCTTTCGTAACTTTCGCGTCGTCGTTGCAGGGTTTACACAGCACACGCGTATGTTTAAGCAATCGTTCTACGCGACTTGTTTTTTTGACGTTGTAACGTGAAATGTATAGATTCGACGACTATGTGTGTTTGTTGGAAGAGGAAATTTTGCGAAATTGTTTTGCGAGAGAAAAATTTTTAATTTGTGGGTTTATGAGTGCAGTGTTTTATTGGTGGAATTTTTAATGAAAGAAACGCGAGATTACTGGGGAATAATTTTATGGTAATGAAAATGCGTGATTGTTGGACTTTTTATTGGATACCTAATTAAATTTCAAATATTAAGTTGTTGTAATGTAACGTAACGTAATATGAAATTTTTTTTGTATTTATATATTTTATTTTAAACAGAATTTTTTAATTTAAAGTGCATATATTCTGAACAGTAACAAAATAAGTTCTAAATTTTATCGTTTCACGTATTGGTATTTATATGGTGATATCCACTTTAAAAGAGTAAAAACACTTTCGGTGTGAGAAAATAGAACTTTTATATTACTTTTTCTCGCAAATGAATGAATTTTATTAAACTTTGCTATTTTTTACCATTTATCTAATAACAAATGTAGGTTAAATTGATGAACTGTCAGAAACGCCAAAGTTTCTCATGGATAGATGGATTATCTGATCCTATTTTGAAAAGCAATTCCTCTCCTTTCGTATTTCAGTTTCAATCCTTTTAAAAATGAATTTCATAATTTTGCTTCTTATTAAAGAAAGTAGTTTATTTTTATACAATACGATATTTTCATATTTAATAATGTTTTAATTTTTATAAAAATAAGTCATATTAATACAAAGTATATCAATATCGCACTCTCCTTAGATTAATATTTCAGCTTCGTTTCAAGAAAATTGATCAATTCGCTAAGTGCAGATCACTTTTAAAGTGAAATATCCGTAAAGTTTGATAAAATACAATCCATCAGAGTGATTTTCATACTATTTTCCTCAAGGTAAACAAAAAAACATTTAAAACTTTTTTTCTTTTGTTCAGAAGTAAATTAAACATGTGGACCATAAATTTTATCTTTGCAATTTCATTTTTATTCAGTTTCCCAATGCCTCGCAAACGCACACTTCTTCCGCTCGTTTCCTATCAAACTATTGTAGACTCGCGTTCTTTTCACATCGCAAATACTATTTTCCACCTATATTGATCTTCGCTCGCTCCATACACGATTGCGTACCTATTCACCGATTTTATATTTTTATTAAAGTAAGTCTCAGCTTGCTGTTTTAGCTTATATTTTCAACTTATTAAAGTTTATAATTTGTATAAAAATATTGCTGAACAAAAAAAAATTTTCTCTTAAAAATTATCTCTTAAAAAACTGATTATGATTGATTCACTCTTATAACATGTAATATTATGTAATGTTTTAAATGAATTCAAAAATAGGAAAGTATTAAAAAAACATTTACACATTATTAGTTGCAAAAATATTAATTTAAGCTCAATTTTTATATTTTTAATAGTATTATTAAAATTGAAATAATGTAAATCAAAATAAGAACACTGAGAAAAATGATGTATTAACTAGGGGGGTCTATGTAAAAACTTCGTTTTTACATTAAAGGCACGACCGCATTACTAAGGAGATACTTATATTT
>JAWWEQ010000045.1:32458630-32470751 GCA_035583055.1 Torymus tubicola | reverse complement strand
CATATTAACTATTAATATGCCATCATTAATAGTAATATTTTGGAATTTCAGTCAAATGTGAATGTTTTCACATTTACTATTTCCTTATTTACCCAAAATCAACTATTTCGTATTAACTGTTAATTAACTATAAATAAATCCTTCTCTCAGTGTATCAATGATCATTGTAGTAAAAGCTTATTTTGATTGATGTAGAAATAGTTTTAGAATATTTAAAATATGATAGAAAAATTGAACTTCATAAAATTTTTATATTTTTTACAAAATCAGTTTTAGAGAAAAATGTATGTATTGTGAACCTTAATTTATTATTGGACATCTTGAAATAAATTGAGGATTATTAATATTTTACTTTAAGAATATTAAATTCATTAAATAAATTGACAAAATATTGACAAAATTAATGAAATTAATTTTAAAATTTTGTATTGTTAAAAACTTCCATATATTATTATACTCTCTAGGGTAGATCAACAAAATAAGAATTATTATTAACATCATTTACACGTTTTCGCAATTGAGGAATTTTAGATGTAATATGAAGTTATGGACTGGTATATCGATTTCACAATCATATTGTTTCTTACTCTCGCTTTACACGTTTTGTATGTAAAATACATAAATTGAGAATATTCCCGAGTAATGGCACTCCTTTGATTATGGAAATTTCATCAGCATTATGTTAATCGTAATTATAGGGCGTCAATTTCCCATGGTTTA
Source organism: Torymus tubicola (assembly GCA_035583055.1). Classification (NCBI taxonomy): domain Eukaryota; kingdom Metazoa; phylum Arthropoda; class Insecta; order Hymenoptera; family Torymidae; genus Torymus; species Torymus tubicola. The sequence continues at coordinate 32,470,031 of JAWWEQ010000045.1, read as the reverse complement.
TAATATTTAGGTGTATTGTTTCTCAAAATACGGATTTATCCGAAAATTAATATCCGCGGAGCTTATTATTCTATCCTAATATGTAATACCAAATATATCGAAAATTGTATTACGTAATGATTTTATTTTGTGATAAGATGATGAAAACAATTTTTTTAGATCAACGTATGGATAAAATTATATTTCAGTATAATAATCAGTATTATAATTTTTAAAATTTTCTTTTTTCATCGTTTTCATATTGCAGTACTTAAAAATCTCAATTTATTTTTATTAAATTGCAAATTTGGTGCAATCATGCCTAGATGTTTAAATAAAACAATATCTACTTCTTAAATTTCAAACTTTAAGTGATTTCAAAAATTAGTTTTATAACATTTTGAGAAAACGATGAATAATTGCGTGTGTTTGCGTGTGTAATATAAAAAATATTGTTTCTAACCTTCAATATAAAGATTAAATACAATAATGTTTCTCTGCAATGGGTCCCTTTGTTTCTTTGTTCGCACCCAGTATAAAACTTCGGATATAAACAATTTACTCATATTATTCTCATAACCCAAGGTAACTATATCTTTTCTATACCTTATAATAACGAAAGCTTCTGTTCGTCATCTTTCCCACAGCAAACATCATCTCGAACAAATTCCCTTCATTCACGTAAAACCAAGAAACCGGCAAACAACAATCGTCCATTCGAAAACACACTATATATTATACACACATATTATACACCTATCTACATATACATCCAGTAGCAGACGACATTAACCCGCTTCAAACCTAACCTCCCCGCGAGATGTCGCGTCGTTCACCTTATCGACCGCGCTTCTCGCGCACGGCGCAGCAGTCTCGTCGTAGCAGCCAATATCATACTATCATAGAGAGGTTTGCAATTGCTATATACTCTCGCTATAATACACTCCAGGCCCCCGCGCGAAAGTGCAAGCGCGCGCAACCAGCCACCAGCATATACAGACTCATCAACCTCGCAGTCCGCACTCCGCAGCCTGCGTTGGCTTATCCAAAAGTGTACGCTCGCAGTTCATGACTGTAGACTTGTGGCGCACCGGCGGCGTATAGCGGAAACTAATCCTTTTTTAATTTAAACAATTCATATAACCATATTTCCATTAACATTTTTATTTTGTATTAAATCATAATGATTATTATTATTTTTTTTGTGTCTCAGTTGATCCTTTTTGAAAAAATTAAGAAATAGTATTGTTATTTATAGATTATGAATAACTGAGATACACGTTAGGAAAATAGATACTTGCATTTGTAATAATTATAATTCTAATACAATTCATATAGTTTAAATTACTATTTTTTTTGTTTTTCCGAGGTATGGATGAAAGTAAGGTGGTGGTAAGGCGTCCCAACTGTTAATTAAATGATTAAGATCATTTAATTAAGAGTTGGGACTTGGAACGCCTTACCATCCCCATACCTCGGAAAAACAAAAAAAAAATAGTATTCTAAACATATGAATTGTACTAGAATTATAATGCATACAAATGCAAGTATCTATTTTTGTAACGTGTATCACAGTTATTCATAATCTATAAATAAATAAAAATACTATTTCTTAATTTTTTTAAAAAATATCAACTTGACACAAAAAAAATAACGTCAATGTAATTTAATACATAATAAAAATGTTATTAGAATCTTAAATTACAATGGAAATATGATTATATGAATTAAAAAAGGATTATTTATGCGTCAAACGTAAACGTCAAGTTCATTCGTCAAAGTTTTGATACTCAGTTTTGATACTAAGTTTTGATACTCGCGCGTCAGTTTACGCTATACGCCGCCGGGGCGCCACAAGTCTACAGTCATGAACTGCGAGCGTACACTTTTGGATAAACAGAAGTACAGAACAGCCTGAGTCCAGCAGCCTGCAGCCATCATAGAGAGGTTTGCTATATATATATAGTATATACTCTCGCTATATTATACTCTAGGCCCCCCTGCGCGAAACTGCAAGCGCGCGCGCATCAGCCAGCAGCATATATAGTACTTATCAACCTCGCAGGCCATAGCCGCATCCACATCTCTCGCACACAATAGTGTGCTGCCGTCGTCGTCGTCGTAGCCGCGTGTGAGAGAGAGGGTTAATGACTCATTGCTAATGAGGGAGGAGCCCGTGCGGAGGAGGAGAGATACACGCTGTTGCCACCACCACCACCACTGACGGTTACTATAACTGATGCATGGAACTGCTGATAAGAAAATCCTTTTGCAAGGGATATATAGTGGAGAGTCAAGAATCTTGCCGCGTACTGAAAAGAAGAAGTTGTGTGTGCGCGACGCGCGAAGTTGATATATAAAGGAAGTAAGTGTAACGGCTGCTGCTGCTATATATCGTGGGTGGAGTGCGATGTATATGTGTCGGTGTGGCATATATAGGAGCGGCTTTTCGTGGTATATATTAATGGATATACGCGTAAGATTCGTCATTTTAGATACTTGTATTAACCGTGTGTGTGTGTGTGTGTGAATGTGATTTTTTTTCTTTTATTTATAGTCGTCGAATGGTGAATCATGTATATGTACCTATACCTAATATGCAAAATTTCGCGCGATCATGGACACGCGTATAGAAGTGATTGAGCGCACGGGTATATGTGGGTCATCAGTGCGGTTTTAGATAGTCAAAATCTCGTGTATATGTGAGAGAAAGAGAGAAATAGAGACGTGATAGTAGCGCACAATGGAAGGGTACATGTAACATGGCGCGCCCTTGTACGCGCGCGGTGTTGGATATACACGTATATTGGCCGTTGTCGTGGCCCCTCTCTCTCTCTCTCTCTCTCTCTCTCAAGTGCATCGTGTCGATTTTTTTTTTCTTTAAATAGCGGAGTAATCAAGAGAGTTCACGTACATATACATGTATCAATAGTGATATTTTCTTTAGAATGTGATAAGATGAGCAGGTGGTTGCATGGTTTTTTCTTTTTTTTTTTTTGTTCTTGGAATTTGTGATTTTGGAGCTGATAGTTATGGAGTGTGTATTTGAGGAGAAACAGTATTTGGGTGTTGAATAGAAGCAGTTACAGTTATGGCTGAGAAAATGTGCTGAAGGCATACTGATAATGTATGCGCAATTCAAATTTCAGAAATTACGGGAACTAAGCCAAACTATTGTATGTCGTTAAGGTCTAGGTAAATGTTGGGATAGCATAGCAAGAGGCATAGAATTACATTAGTTTAAACAAAGATGTCAGATGGCATTCCAATGTAAATGTAAATTTATGGTAGTAAAAGTTACGGAGAGTTTATATAATAAAGTTTGATGGTTGCCGTGTGTATTAGTGCACTTACACTTTTATTTAACTGATGTAGATTTTTCATTGATTAAATTTTACTACTTTAAGTAGATGAAAATAATCTAAGAAATCAATTATAATTATAAATTAAAAATATATTCTAAATAAATAAAAACCTTTGCAGACCAACAACTATACTTACACACAAGGTGGCTAAGATAGATGCAAATTCAATCAACTGGTATTAGCCAAAGTTTGATCAATGCTAATCCCTGTGACTCAGAGTAACATGATACCAGGTACCAACTGATAGCAACAGAGATTTTGATAAACACATTTGAACCGGTAAGTCACCATTAATTCCCTTACTAAAAATTCCCGTTCTCATATTGTAAAACATCATGACAAAACAAATTAGATTTGTACCCTTGAGCTTATTTTATTAAAACATAAGCCATGTGACAAATATCAAAAACGGAAAAGCGACGCGTTGCTTGCGGCCTCTGCGAACAAACCACTCAGTTTAGCGCTAATACTCGGTAAGAAACGACCGCCGGATGTACAATTGTCCTTTTTTAATAATAATTTATTTGAATCAACGTATGTGATTAAATATTTTCCTACTGAAAAAATAACATTCACGTACATAATTTAGTAAAAAGTTTTTTTATATCGCATTAATAAATGTTATTCGTTAAAAAAACCTGGAATATTGACTGTACTAATTGATATTAAAATATGCAAAATTCTTAATTAAAACCGTGGACTGATCTTATTACGGATAACTAATTATTACAATGACATTAAATCCAAAGTCGTAAATAAATTAATTACAGCCGGAGTCCTGTCGACACTGCGCGCGGGGAAAAGATAAAACGGTCTTTCGTTCTCTCCCTCTCCCACGCGATCGTATGATCACCCTACAATACAACAGCTGAGGCGTCCCTCAGTTGGAACGGCAACACCGCAGAATACCCCATTGTATACAGTTTATTGAAAATTTCTCGGTTTTCGAAATTTCTCCAAAACACGTAAAAAAACTAACAATAAATATTTTACACGTTCAGTGTATTTATAATAATAATAATTTCTGATTTTGTTTATCATTCATTTTATGGCTGATTTATATAAATTTAACTTAATGTGTATTTTTGCAGGTTCATTATCATACACCAAGCTGTGGAGTCTCATCTATTAGAGACATACCAGGTGCCTATCCGTACAGACAGTAATTTTGATAAGCACAATTGAGGAGGTGGTTACATACCAGGCTCTCAGGTCTAATTCAGCAAATGCTTTCTTCCTGCAATTACTTTGATTGCGTCTATCCAAGCAATAAGTGAAATTGCTATTTAGAAATTTTAGAATTTCTTCTGCTGTTTTATTTGTAGATCCCTTGGAGGGTGATTTACACTGAAAAATAATATTTTTGAGGAATAAATTTAACCACTTATAATTGTACAAGGATTTTTCAAGTGCAAGGTTGAAACCTTAAAGTTATTCCAGAATAAAAAATAATTGATAAGGTGCTTTTACGTAAAAAGCTTTTTATAACTGCTGAAAATACAAAACAGCCATCATGTCTTTAAGTGCTAGCGCAGAAAACTTAACTTCAGAGCCACAAATGAGTGGGAGCGACACCAACATGTGCTTGGAATTAGCTCTGGAGGGTGAGCGTCTCTGCAAGGCTGGTGATTGCAGAGCTGGAGTGGCTTTTTTCCAAGCAGCTATACAGGCCGGCACTGATGACTTGAGAACACTGAGTGCCATTTATAGCCAACTAGGAAATGCCTATTTTTATCTTGGAGACTATGTAATGGCCATGCAATATCACAAACATGACCTGACCCTGGCAAGATCAATGGGTGACAAACTTGGTGAAGCAAAATCAAGTGGAAACTTAGGAAACACATTGAAAGTTATGGGAAAGTTTGACGAAGCCATGATTTGTTGCAAGCGTCACTTGGAAATATCCAGAGAAATTGGTGATAAATTGAGTGAAGGTAGAGCTTTGTACAATTTGGGAAATGTGTATCATGCCAAAGGCAAGCAACATGGCAGAATAGGACATCAAGGTCCTGGGGAGTATTCTCAAGAGGTCAAAGATTGTTTGCTTCAAGCTGTCAGCTATTACCAGGAGAATTTGGAACTGATGAAAGAATTAGGCGACTCGGCCGCTCAGGGACGAGCCTGCGGTAATTTGGGAAACACATACTACTTACTAGGTGACTTTCAAAAAGCCATATACTATCACAATGAGCGATTGAAAATAGCCAGAGAATTCGGCGAGAAAGCCGCGGAGCGAAGAGCCAACAGCAATCTTGGCAATTCCCACATATTCTTGGGAGAATTCGAAAAAGCCGCTCAGCACTATAGACGTACTCTAGTCCTCGCACAAGAGCTCGGTGATCAGGCCTTTGAGGCTCAGGCCTGTTATTCCCTTGGTAACACTTACACTCTGCTCAGAGATTATGGTGCGGCCGTAGAATACCACTTGAGACATCTGTCCATAGCACAGCAGTTAAAGGACCGAGTAGGCGAGGGTCGAGCTTGCTGGTCACTGGGTAATGCTTATTCTGCTATGGGCAATCACGAGCAGGCACTCTACTACGCTAAACTACATCTGCAGATCTCTAGAGAACTCGGCGATGCCATGGGCCAAGCAACTGCGCAGATGAACGTTGTTGATTTGCAAAAGATGCTCGGTATCGAGAAGGCCGATGATGACAAAAAGAATCTTCTAAACGCCGCATCAGCTAATATCGTCGCTTCGTCTCCTGGTAGATACCGCCTTCGTCGTCAGAGCATGGACAACCTTGACTTGATAAAGCTCACCCCTGACAGTAAATCCAAGGACAACGAGGAAGCTTATCGCTCGCGTGGACAACATCAGCCGCAACAGCAGTCGCAGAAAGAGGACGAGGACGAGGAGAACTTCTTCGACTTACTTTCTCGTTTCCAATCCGGTCGCATGGACGACCAACGCTGCGTACTACGCACCAATCAGAAAAAGAACAACAATGCTCTCAACAATCAGCAGAACAAGAACAGCGATAAAGACGAGGAAGATCTACTCCAATTGATTGCTGGCATGCAGAGCAAACGCATGGACGAGCAGCGCGTGACTCTACCCTACCTTCCAGGTCTCAATACCACGAAGAATAAGGCACCTACCAATGCGACGAAGCAGTCACTCGTCGATGACGATTCATTTCTTGAGATGCTCGCGCGCTGCCAGAGTTCGCGACTCGAGGATCAACGCAGTCCGTTGCCCTCTAACTGCCCCGTGCTTAAGGATATAGACGAGCAGGAATCGTCGCAGAGCAACGACGACGATGCTGCTGGCGCTACTGTACCCGAGGAAGATCTTTTCGCTCTTATACAAAGGCTTCAAGCTGGACGCATGGAGGATCAACGAGCACGTGGACCTACCAAGATGTAAAATCTGAATTTGAAAGAGAAAGAGAGAAATAGAGTAAAGAGAGTCACTAGCGCATAAGTGTATATTGTGTATATATCCGTATTATTATTATTATTATTGTACGTAGAGTTGTGTTTCGTAGTTGAAGAGGCCACATGTATTGTATTTTGGACGGATTGTATTGACTCTTTTTTTTCTTTTTTTTTTTTAATTCTAAGTGTATATCGAACGCGATATCAGCCAAATTTTAAAGAACTTCCATTTACGATGATTATTGAAATTATTACATTGACCTGGTCTATTGAGATCAGTAGACTCATATATCGATAGAAATAGAGATCAAATTGAAATTGTGATATAAAGACTGTTAGTGCAAAACTATTATTCCCTCGAAGTCTAAACGTCTGTTTTTGTTTTTTTACATTTTTCTAGATTTTTAAATACAACCATATTCACGTGCGTTTTTTTTTACTTATTTTCATATAGATATAGATATCCTTTGTATTTAGGTTAACAAAGTTTTTGATACTTTTATTTTGTACGAGAAAATTTTTTTTATACGCGTCTTGTAGTTTTAGCGTCGATTTCTTATTTTATATATGTTTTATCGTCTATACGGCATACGTGGTATGTGTCCATGGCTTGTAAAAGTGTAACGTCATTAGGCGTGTAGGTTGTCATTATCGTTATTTTGTACTGTAAGGCGAAAAATTAACAATGTAACACATGTCAAAGCGCAATCCCACATGAAATACCGAATGATTAGGTTCGCGTTACCCACAAAACTTGGAAAGCTAACATGTAGAAAGCTACTTAGTGTAGGAGCTTCACTTAGATCTAGAAGCTTTGCACGGTAAAATATTTGAAGTCGAAATAACGAATTGCGTCTCGCGTTTATTAATAAAATCAAGACATTAATTACTTAACTCGTAAAATCAAAATGATGTATTTTCAGTGTTTTGATTGATTTAAAGAAATCTTCAGAAAGCTCTATATACGTACAAATATTTTACTTTATATAAATATTTATTTTTTTTAAATCAAAATGTTGCTGCTCTGTTAACAGTATTTTTAGATTACTAATTAGAGGTATATATACATACTAAAAAAAAATATATTAAAATACTATAACTTTACGCTGATCGTAAATTAGCATCTCGGGCAAGTGTTCGACTCGCAAAACCACTTATTCTACGGTGCGCCGAGATCATTGTACATACATAATATACAATCGCGCCACAAATTGTGTAAATAGACATGATGCATTATTGTAGAGAGAAAAAAGTAGACGTAATAGACGAACAGTCTGAGACCTTCTCAAAACTCGCTTCTTGAGGCGGAAGCGCAAAGTACGAGAATTGTTCTGTAGGCCTAGAGTATCAGCTTCTTCGGCTTAAAGGTAGGAGTTCGAGTAATTGCCAAAGCTTTTTGTTAAAGTAAAAATTTCAAACGATCATCAATGTTCGATTAAATTTCAATAAATGAGTTATATAAAATTGACCCTAGAATCATCAAGTTGATAAAAGCAAAAGAAAAAGCTACGCAAAGTATATTCTCATTGTAGCGATATAAATCTTTGAGAGTGCAATTACACGAACACCTATCCCGAGGAAAGAGACGAGGCGTCGTCACCGTCAAGAAAAAAAAGAGAGATGTATCGTGCGCATGACCTTGACGAGTTTGTACACGCTCGAGGGACAAGAGAAAAGGGAGAAAAGCCAGCGGGAAATTTATTGCCTCGAGAGACGTCAATTTAGAGTTTCTATATATATATATATACATACGTACACACCACACGTGCGCATGAAACTGCAATAGTATTAGAAGAGCGAAGTGAGCAAGCAACCCCTGTATTATTACTCCGTTTCTTTTCTCTGTCCCGCTATACCACTCCGCGCCTTCCAGACCTATTTTTTTCCTCGTCCTTTGCTGTTATATGCGACACTTTACGTTTTTTGAGTACTACTCGCGCGTATAGGTAGAAGCGCTTTAGAGGAAAGTAGCCACTCGGCCGCCGCTGCTCAGCAGGGCGCATAATGTACACGTACATACATGTATTTATACTGGAGATAAGAAGACAGTTTATTAAAGTCTGGATTTTTTTTAACTCAAGTGTTACATGTGACTTGCGTTTTATTTCTGGATGTATACCCTTGATAATGCGCCACCCCGAACTTCTTTTCACTGTATGCGAATGCATATTTCTTCGTTTCGCGAAAATTTTCTACTTTTTCTTTTCTCTTTGGTTGTATATTTTTATTATGTTATTTTATCAAATTTTAAATTTTAATTGTACCTATGTGATTTTTAATTTACCAATATTTTTCATTTATTCTTTTATATTTTTCACGTACAAAAGTGCATTTAAATTTCTGAGATTTTTTTGTATAGAAAACCATATATAGTAATACACTTACATAATTTATTTTACAAAAAAAAACTTAATAAAACCTTTTTGTAATTTTATTTACAATAAGAACAATACCACTAATAATTACTAAGCTTTCTTTTGGTCTACCACTCTGTATTCGCTGTCGATAAGGTAAAGGTCCTTGTGCAGCAAGCATGTGAAAATCTTTCTTGCAGTTTCGTTATTATCCTTGCCACCTGTAATTATTCAATAACCCAATGATTATTTCTAAACATGAACGTTTATCAATGTAAATAACTAAAATACTTACGGAGCACAGTACATTCCTCGGCGTACTGTTTCTTTTTGGCGTCGTCGGAAATCAGATAATATTCGTTGACGTCATCGTTGACACTATCGTCGTCATTCAACTGTAACAAATTTCGTCAACCCAAATTAAATTACGTTCTCCAAGTGTACTTATCTGACATTGAATTAGGAAATACACTTACAATGTGATATCTTTTTAAGATACATTTGGCGAAATTGTCCAATCTACCGCTATCGGGCAACTTTCCGTTATATCTCACACGATCGATATTTACTACAAGAAATTAGTTTATTTAATCCTTTTAATAATCTTTAAAAATATTATTTTTTACTAAGTTTTTAAGTTAAAAATCATTGTTTCCATGTTTGCAGTGTGTGCTATATAAAACATAAATTTCATGTTTTAGTTTATTGATTCACTTACTAAGTTTAGCTCCAGTTTGTTGAATGCAAGCATCTTCGGTTTGATGTAATTTCTCTTGCAAACGAGGTCCAAATAAACCCTATAAGTGTGATGCTTTATTAATAGAAAAATGTGTTTTCAATGAGAAGATTAAGATGTAGTAGCAAAAAAAAATTATTAGTAAATTTTATGTTATGCACTTTTAGAAAATAAATTTTATTTTACATATATGTATACGATATCTGATAAAGTGAGAAAATATTTAACACAAAATTAGCCTAAAATGATTGTTTTCAGATTGGCTGACAAAAAAGCCGCTAGCGTGCATTTTTTAGTTTGACTTTTTTTTCATAATAAATTCTATTAACATATGCAAATAAACGAAAACCTACATAGTTTTTGTCCTTTTTCGAAGAAACTATGCTGTTATCTAGAATTAGCTAAATTTTAAAATTTTACCAGTAAGCGTGGAGTTGTCATATTGACAAAACTGACACCGTAGCTATAAAAAAAAATACTAAAAACAGCTAAATGGCATTTTCGAACTACTAAGATTGCAAACTCCACGCTCGATCTAAAAAAAAATCACTTTACGCCCTTAGTACACATTCTACCGTTATTAAACCGAAAATTATTAATACATAATTTCAGATGTAGACCTTGCATATGAAAGTTTTTATTCAATTTCAACCTATAAAAACTTGACTCGAATAAAAGTAATCCTATTTATTCATGTTGAAGGATTTTCGGAATTCATCCGCGTGAAGTTAAGCTTGGGTGCCGACGAAACGTAATCCTCTTTTTTTTGTAAATTACTTATTTCAAAATTTTTAAAATAATTTTTACTTACATGAGCCGTCGTTGCAAAGTAATAGAAAAGAACACAAATAACATAAAACTTCATGATTGCTTCTGTTATTCACTATAGAGTGTTGAACGTAAACGTTTCTTAATGACTGACCGAAAAGAATCGCCCAGTTATTATATCAGAAAAGACTTTATAGTTTTTTTGACTGATAGCGTCGAATCTGCTTATATAAATTCGTGAAAACCATTATAGAGATAGTCATATAAATGATATAGTTTATCGAGAGAAATGCCGGGGGAATTACGATACACGTAAAACATTATTATCATAATTATTTCCTCATTTGAAAATGTTATATACATTCAAAACAAAAACATTGATATATCAGTTTGTATATTTATATATGGTAGTTCTCCGGTGAATCGAGAGGTAAAAAATCTTTTTTTTTTTTAAATTACATAAACCGCTTCGTAACAAACCCATATGTTACCCTAAATTTTTTCACTTCTAGTTTTTTGGTGGCAGAGGGTCAAAGTTGGTGATTTTAGCATTTTCTGCATTTTTGATCGATTTGATTAATTTATAACTCCTCAGGGCAGCATTTTTCACGATAAGTACAAGAGACCTTTTTTTTGTAAAATTTTCTTAGTTATTCAATAAAAATATTTTCAAAGCTGTATGTGTACAATGTCATTCACATACCTCCAAATGAAACAGTAAAAGGTATGGTCACCGAAAAATTCATGGAGATACCTTTTTATTGTACAAAGTATCTGTATAAATTCCAGAACAGGCCGAGATCATTTTATAA
>JAWWEQ010000045.1:32439030-32458530 GCA_035583055.1 Torymus tubicola | reverse complement strand
TACGAAGCGATTTAGGTGATTTTAAAAGAAAAAAAAATTTTGACCTCTCGATTCACCTGAGAACTGCCCATATATAGTTATACGCGTCGCCTAAACTTGCAACGGAAAGCTCGACACTTTGTTCCAACTTTACACGCTGAGGGTATTACGCTGTAAGCTGATTTTTTTTGCAGTATACACGTATATATACATACCTCTGTTTTCACTTTATGCTAACAGCGTAATAACGAACATTTTTTTAGCTGTGCTTTAATATACTTATAGGGACGTGGTGTTCGAATTCTCTTCAGTCAATGGGTAATTCTGATGTTTTATACTAACGAAATCATGAATGAAAATCTATTGTAAATCTCGTTAGTCTTATGAATGAAAATACTCTCCGTGCGTGCGTATATAAAAATATTCTAAAATTGAACGTCGACGCATCTATTGAGTATATTAAATTGGTTATGAAACTTGCGGTGAAATATAGTTTTGTAAAATAATAAAACTGATGGATTGATTTCCAGATTAGGTTATTCTTTTATGAAAAATCAAAGACCTAGTCGCCTTTGTTCTTTCGCTCGTCAAATTAATAATATATCTTATATGATTCATTTATGAGATTGCTAAAGACGTGTTATAGCACAATAACTCTATGCGTAGCCATTATATTATTAATTATTAATTAAATAAAACATATACTCTAAAAAGGTGTACAACATATTACGTATAGCATAATTTAACGTGACAAACATAATTCTCTGCGTAGAAACATTTCAAGTAAAAGGTCCAAACCAACATCGTTTCTATACACACATTGTCCTGTTTGATCGTGACGACGAAGCCATACCTATAAAATCGTCCTGACTTTTGTTCAGCTTTAACACAGTGGCCACTGGCAGGATCGTTTCAATTAAAACTTGGACGGGATAGTATAACACACGCATATATATATAGTCTCGGAAATGAGGGAGAAAAACGAGAGGAACTTTCAAACACAACCGTGAAAAATTTACATGCGACGACGACGACGTTCTCTCTTTCCCTCGAGCGATTCTTATTATCATTTCAAAAAGCGTGGGGTACAACTGAGCTTTGCAAATTGAGATATAACGATTGTGTTTCACGGCGTCTGTATATGAAGCTTCGATTTATTTAGGGGAAATGGATAACCGAAGTTGTTGCAATTAATGAAGAATGATTAGAATAGTAAAGGATCTTTAGTTAAGAGAAATATAAATTGCAAGTTCGAGGGTGTATATATAGCTAAATGAAAAACGACTATAGAGTGTTTAATGCTTCTTGATAAGAAAATCCTACTTACAATGAGAATAAAGTCAAAGTTGTAAAGCGTAAAAGTGAAAAATACTAATGGAATGGTACGATGAAAAGTTAAACACCTTTATACGCATTGAATGGAGAATTAAATGTTTTTTTTTCTTTCAACGAACGATAAAACGTTACGTATATAAAGTGAATATATATACACAGTCGAAATGGATATTCTAATTACTCTTGCGAACAAGCACGAAGTTGATGCTCATGCGCGGTAATTGGTTAAATACAGCTCTTGGACGCAAGTACGACACACCTTTGACGCACTGTCTAATTAATTAACAATCGGTTGAAGAATAAGTAATAATATGCATCAAGTTGAGATTTTTACGGCACACGTAATATGAAGCTTGATAAAGCTACAATGAATAATGCACCTCAACGCTCGATTACAAATGTTCACTTTTTTTTCTCATTTATTTTATTGGACAAATTTCAATGCGATATTTTCGATATAAAAAGTTTATTTTTAACCCTACTCGTTTGTTGTTTTCTTTTATAGCCAAAATACACTATCTTCGCGTATATAATTTAACCAGGTGTGTTTTTTTCACGTTGCGTATATAAATCTTTCAAAAGAATCCAACACGCAGTAATCATTCAATTGATACGAATTATATTCATAAGTATAAAATTCCTAAGAAATCTTCCTTACAAAATCACGTTAGTTAGAATGAAAATAAAATGTAAGCTCAACGACCTTCCACCCAGTGATGAAAAAAAAAAAAAAAAATTAAAATAAAATTTCTCTCTTGCCCAAGCGCAACGCGGCATGCACACTATACTTCATACCTTATACAAATGAATTTTGCAGAAACACTTTGCAAAGCCATATATATATATATATATAGGAATACTCGTGACTTCAACTCTCTCTATATATATCCAATTCATAATTCACCGCTTCTTTACTCTACCACCACTTCCCGCACCTTCCCCTTCTCCTTCCACTCTTCCAGTTGGTGCACTTCCAAAATTGTCGCCGCACACGCCGCATCTCTAATCGACGCGAGAAAGAGAGTATATAAAGAGCACGAGAAGAATTAACTATATATATATAATAATGGAAAAGAGAGAGAGAGAGAGAAAAAAGGAAGAGGAAACTCACGTTGACGGGGAGGAAAGAGGGAGAAAACAATCGAGGGCGATAGTCAATGAAACGCAATTATATACGAGCGATGAATGGTATAATAAGATAATATAACGTGTGTATAATATATAATATACATTAAAAGCACGCACAGTGAAATTGTCATTAAAAACCGTTACATTGCGAGAAAATGGAGAGAGAAAAAAAGAATGGTGTAAAAGGAGGGAATAAGACGGGAACAAGGAGAGAAAGAAACTTTGTGTCCCGCGAAAAACGAAGAAGGCGAGAAAACAAAGAGAGAGAGAGAGAGAGAGAGAGAGAAAAGGGGGCAGAATAATTAACGAGGTAGCGAACGAGAGAGCAAGAGAGCGCGCGAGTGAATTAGAATTAGGCGTCCGACGACGCGAAGAGAGAGAGGGAGAGACACGAATCTGTCTCTTTCTCTCTCTCTCTTTCTCTCGCACGGCGAATTTATATACCTGTTAGCCGCCGCGGCGGCTACCTGCAAACGTACTATAGCCCGTACGTCCTGTAATACGTGTATGTATGTGTGTATGTGTACTCGACTGCGCACGTGCGTGTGTATGAGTATATGAGTGTAGGGGCAATAAGAGTACGAGAGAGAGCGAGAGAGAGAAAGAGGAGCGTGACATTAGAGAGAAACAGTAAAGCACTACTATCGCTTTAACCTGTATATCTATATATAAGCATACATAATACACACTTGTATATACATACACACACACACACACACGGTTATCATATAGGCTCGGTTATATGTGTATATACATGGATATGTGAGAACATGTGCCCGTACTCTAGGGCTATTATGATCGCATGCTGTGCGAGAAAGAGAGTCGAGAATTTTTCAGGGCTATACGCGAAAACAGGATCAAAAGCTATAGAGGTTCTCTCTCTCTCTCACTCACTCTCTTTCTGTGCACCTTTACACACTCACACCTAAATTGTCGAGTATGCGTGTGCTGTGCGCATATATATGTAGAGAGACATGCTCGCTCGTTCACACGTACACACATATACATGTATATTATATACGCATACATAGGCAGATACGCTATATGTGTATGTGAGTGAGCGAGCGAAGAGAAGATCGCCCTATTTCCCATACATTCGGACGATTTTTCGCTATTCATGACTATACACAGCTCGATCGAGATCCACTAGTTCTGACTGTGAGACAGGCACACAGCTGGCTAGAAAAAAAGATGTCGCGTGTCTTCGCTCTCCCTCTCTCTCTTCCTCATACACACTCTGTCTCAGTCACTCTCGACTTCGACTTCCGAAGTCCAAAGTGTGTCGAGGACGGTGGAGATGGAGCTTTACACTCGCCATATATATGTGAATATATATGAATGTGTATATACGTGAGGTCCGTTGCACACACGTGTGTGCACGTGGTGAAGGCCGAGCTGAAGACTTTTATACAACGAAGCTAGTCGTACAAGATTAGGTAGTTAATCGATGAAGGCTAGTCTGGGGACTGCATAAAGGAAATTCGAGGCTCTCGCAGCTCGAAACTGCAACGTCGCAGATGTCGGAGAATGGGTGCGAGATCGGTGAAGAACCAGCTTAATAGAGCGAGATGCGGCTACAACGGGCGCTTTTCCACCGATAACGTTGCTCCGATAGTTTTGAACGCCATTTTCGAGTACTATCAGCTCATGTTAGCTGTAAATGCCTCGAGATCATGCCTAAAAAACCCAGAGAATAGCAACGTTGGCCAAGATTTTGACATAAACTAACATCGTATCAATAGAAAAGGAAAATAGTGGAGACGAGTCATAGCTGCTCGCTCTCGCGCTCGCTCGGCTCTCCTCCCCCCGGTTAGGTTAGGTCATCGGAGATCCGAGACATCAGTAGGCTCTGCTGGTGTGCTATGCGTCGTGTATAGCTTGCGTCTAGGGGGCGCCAACGTCGCGCTGCGTGCGCGAAAAACGCACGTAGGATGAGCTGCTGCTGGTGCTGCTACTACTCCCCCCCCTGCCCGTTACCCCCCCTCACTTCCACCATCCTACCACTGCTGCTGCTGCTGCTGTGTGCTGCCTCGAGGTTCAGCAGCCGCGGCGGCGAGGCGCGCGCGGCATTTCAGCCGCTGACTTCGCGCGGGCCGCATCTCGCGCGTGCTCCCCGTCGAGCGCGTGTACAGGTTAGGAGAGAGAGAGAGAGAGACAGAGAGCGCGAGCAAGCGAAAGCAAGAAAGACGAACGGAGATAGATAAAGAGAAAGACAGAGAGAGAGCGAGCGAATCAGCGAGCGAGAGACGTATACTACACACGTACGAGGCAAGAGTCGTCGTCGTCGTCGTGCGCGCGCGCGTGTACATCGGTGTGCGTAAATATACCTATATATATAAGCCGCGGCGCGGGAACGAGAGAAAGAGAAAGAGAGAGGGGCAATAGTGTGGCAGAGAGACCAGGCCAAAGCACCAGGAAGCCGAAGAGGAGGGTGGGCCCATCGACGTCGTCGTCTGGGTGTAAAGAGCCGCTGCTGCTGCCGCCGCCGCCGCTGCTGTGCATAAAGAGGAAACGAAGAGGGGTGGGGAGAGAGGGGCGGGAGGGAGGGGGAGGACGAGGAGGAGCGTCGTCGTAGTAGTAGCAGTAGAGAGACAGAGAGTCGGTGATATGCAGGCCGAGGGTACGACGCGCCACGCCGGCGACTGCTGCGGCCGCCGCGGCTGCAGCTAGCTGAGTCCCCAGGAGAAGGTGCAGGTGAGAAGAGCAAGGAGAAAGAAGAGGAGGTGGAGGATATTGGAGAGGAAGAGGAAGAGTAGACAGCGGCAAACATGACCATAATAGTCTTTCTCATCGACACCTCTGCCTCGATGAACCAGAGGGCCTACCTGGGTGGTAGGCCCACACTGCTCGATGTGGCCAAGAGTGCTGTCGAAACCTTTGTCAAGGTACGCTGGAAAGAGGAGTTGACAGATGATGGTGGAGAACGGAGCAACTCTGCTGTAGATTTTGTATAAGAATCGATGGAAGATTGGCAGCGTTGCGCAAGACCGATCTGAACAAGAGTCTCAAGTATCATGATAACGATGTAAAACTCTGTAAACTCTTTTGTTGTACGCTGTATTACCCGTTTATTGCTGTATGTAAAAGTGCTGTAGCAATAAGTGACATGTAAAGCGACGATTGAGTTGTTGTTATGTAGCTGGTATGAGAATTGTATTGTAATCTAAGGTAGTGCTTTGGGATGTATCGAGAGGATAAAACTTTAAAATTCTATCAATAACTTTATCAAACAATATTCTAGCAATGAGTTTGGAATAAAAGTTGTTTTGTACAACATAAATCTCGATAAAGATCTCTAAGCACAACAGAAGAATTTTGTAATTCTGTCAATATGTTCTCATGCAGTCAAATAATGTTTCACACATTTTCATATAAAGAAATATTGTATACCTTGTCATACATTTACATATGTTATCATGTATATGATTCTTATAGAAATTTACAGCAGAGGTATAGTATAAAAGCTTCAAAGAGGGAACATACTGACTTGAACATTTTCTATATATGATTCCATTCAATTGGAAAACTGTACTTAAATTTTGCCTTTGTTATATTACAAAATTTTTCTAATGTTATATCAGTGCATTCCCTTAAAAAAAACTTAATTTGCATTATAAGAATATATAAACTATCAAGTTTCTTTCATTGAATATCTTAAATGAATAAATTGACAGTCTTTTATCACCTGTTCTTTAATAATTTTATAACTATTAGACAGCAGAGTTTAATATGTACTACTTTTTTCAGGTACGACAAAGGTCACCAGAGCACAAGGGAGACAGATATATGTTGTTGACCTTTGAAGAAACGCCTCATAACATAAAGGTAAGCCATTGTTATCTTGCACACTTTTCTCACTCCTTTTCTTTTTCAGATCTAGCGATGACTTGAGATTTTTAGATCTTGAGGCGCTTGAGTTGAGAAAGATGCTTGTTGAAAATATACCTTACATGAATCCGATGCTAGTTAACTTGTAACATGAATACTGCTGCACTGAGAACATTATGACTCACCGCAACAGCTGATGACAATATTTAAAAGATTTTACAATTTTAGCACAACTTCATCTATTTTTAGGAACTTATGAGATTTGCATCTAATATTTCTCCAATTCAAATTTTATGAATAAGTTTATTTCACAGAGAAATATACATTTTATTACAATTTTTTCATAATTAAAAAAATTTAAAACTAAATTTACTTTATCAAAGTTCATATAAAATATTTAACTAAACATAGTTATACTTTCTACACTTATTTTAAAATCAATATTTAATTCAGAAGTAATTAAAAAAAAAAATTATTTTATAAAATTAAATACCCTCGACCATCAACAAAGTTCAAATACAACAACATTTAATTTACATAATTAAAGTTCAATTAACCTGTTGACATATATTTAGTAACTGTTTAGCCTGGATAAAGTAATTCAAATTATTAAATATTTCTCTTTTTATTAAATAAATGAAATCAAATTCAAAATTCATAGGACAATGCACATTTTAATAAATAATTCAAAAGCATTTTTTAATTATTCTATCAATGAAAAACATCATTAATGAATGATGCAGATAAAATTAAAAGCAATAAAAAAGCAATTACTAAACTTTAATGAGATTTATTATAATTACTACAATGCAATAGACAATTGTTCTAATTTTGAAAAATGTACTGGCATTTCAAATACAAAAAGGATATGGTAAGGTATTATTTACTGGAAACAAGACAAAATTAAAATTTTGTTTTAACATGCAATAAAATGAACAATTTAGAAGTCACTTCACTAAAAATTAATTATGCTAATAAGTAATGGAAAAACTTTTTGAAGAAATTAACCTAGCTTGCTAATTACTTCATTAATAAAACCTAAATTCTAAACTTTAGTACTTGGTTCAGTAAAATGAAGTTTTTACTTTTATGGTTTGAATATTTTTAGTTATATTATCAAACCTACTATAATAAAGTCATTATTGATTTTGATTTGTTGGATATAAATCATTCTAAATGAATACATGATTTTTTTATTATTTTATTATAATGCTATAAAAATGAAATTAAAACTAAAAAATTTATATAATTCAAGAATTTATTTTGAAACGCGACTTATTTAATACATTTTTATATTGAATACAGTTACAACTTGTCAAGTATTTATTTCTAATTTTATATTTTAATTTTTTATATTATTAGATAGATCTCGTAATAATCTTTATTTTTGAATATCATTTTAAAATTATTGTTAACAAAGATTCATTTAAATATTAATAATTGTGAAATCATTTTTATTATATTCATTAAATTCTACATTTTCAAAATAGTTTTCCTTTTTGAGAAAAAGTTCTATTTTAATGTATGTGATACACCATTGCAGAGTAATGAGTCATATGTGCAACACTTTCAAATGTACATATATCTCTACAAAAATCAAAGTCGGGTAGAATTATATCAAATTCACCGTTGTACAAAGCACTCGCTGTCAGTCCAAAAATAGATGATCAAATTAACAATTTTCCAACGATTCGAAATCTCGAAAAAGTAAATTTTGGTTTAATTCATAATTCAATGCGATAAAAGTAGAGCTGATTATCCCTTATCTACTTCAACACTTTTTATACGGTAATTTTAAGTTTTACCGATAATCAACGAACAAATATTTACCGTAGTATTTATCTATCGAAAGATATCAACTATTTTAAGCGAAATTCTCGAGTAATTGAACGAGATTTTGAAAATAAATTATCTAAATGCAGATTATTGCTTATGAAATAATAAAATAATATGTTAATACCAGAATACTCTAAACGTTTTCCAACACGAGTTCACGATACGTCACCAACTGAAATAATTGCTGGATAGATGACGAGCCCCAGTTAACCCTTTAGCTTCCCCTGCAGTATCTTATTTACTATAATGGGATAAATTTTGTTTATTAATATTTATTATGAAGTAGAGAATTAAATAGCGTCTTAAATATTATTTTAAAATTTCTTAAATAATTCGAAAGTAACGCAAAAGAATTGGACATCGTGTTTACATTAAAAGATGATTATTCATTAACTAATGTTTTGTTTAGTTTTATCATGAAATGAAATCACTGGAGAAATGTAATTTTACCAAGTTAACGTTTACAAATGGTAGTTACCGTAAAGCTTTTATGATTGATATACGTTATTTAAACGAAAATGATAAAATCTGACGTAAGAAACCATAAATGTTTGATTGTAAGTAATCAATCGATTAATCTATTTGAATTTTGCAGTACATCGGATTAATGAATTTCGTGAAAAAAAAGATTTCGTTGAGATGTAAAATCAATGTTTTTTTTTGTTATAGTTAAAAATCGAAGTGTTTACAAACAAATCTTCAATCCTATAAATAATTTTTCTGCTTTTTAACTTGTAAATATTATATTTATAACTAGAAAAATTCCTACATAAATATTGAACTAACAATTAATTAACCCTCCCATTGAAAATTTCACGCCACAAGATATTACATTTATGAGATTCCAAACTAGTTAAAGCATATGTGTTGAGATATGTAATTGCATTCCAGGTAGTTTACAGAATATAATCACTAGTGCAGTTGCGATTCCTCGAATAATTCTTTTTTTTTACAATTTATTAAAGAGAAAGTTTAACTTTCGAAGAAATACTTTATCAATATTTTCCAGAATGTCATTTAGAACCACTGCACAAGATATTATTTTCCACAAAAAAAAAAAAAAAAGCAATAAACATAGAAGACACTTCAAAACTTGAAATCAGTAAAGTAAAATTATAGCCATGACATTTTTCTTATTAATTATCGCGATTTCACTAAATACATAATAGTTCGTATACGCCTCTATAAACATCTCAACGAACAACTATTAAAAATTTTAAAAACACAATTCTCAAAAGAGACATGAACGACGCAATATGACGAGCAATAAACATGACGAAATCTGTACAATAATACTTCTTGAATAAGAAAAAAAAACTCAACTAAGCGCCTCAAGTTGACGTCATTTAAAAAGAAAAAAAAAAGTACCCATCACCTACGCCACATATCACGTACGATATCATCCTCGCGTTCTCTTTTCTTCACCGTTTCGTTGTTGTTCATCGCCATTATACCCAAAAGCGCCTACCCGACATATCCCCCCCCCCCTACCTAAGCAATTTAACTGCGCGCTATAAGCTAAGCACGCACATGTTGATCCTTACTGCCGCGTCTTCTTGGCACCTTTCCAACATGTCTTTCTAACGCCATACGATTTCGTCGTTGCTTTTTGTTATTATATAGGCTGGATGGAAGGAAAACCTAGCGACGTTTACGAACGAGCTGAAGAATCTGCAATGTGTTGGGTTGACGACTCTCGGCGCTGCATTGAAGAATGCCTTCGATGTGCTCAACATCAACCGTATGCAGACGGGTATCGATACTTATGGACAGGGTAGATGTCCATTTTATCTCGAGCCTTCGGTTATCGTTGTCATCACCGACGGTGGCAAGTATACCACGGCGAATGGAGTGCATCAGGATGTGAGTATTTTAGTTTGTTTCTTTGTTTATACAATTTTTTTTTAATGCGAAATATAACGGGTAAAGTATAAATATATTAGAGGAATTAAAAAAAAATGCAATTTAAATAGAAAGTAGAAAGAAAAAAATTATAATTTTTCGTTTTATAAAAAAATGTGAGCAATGCAAAATAAAGAATTTTGGTTAGACGATTTTTTTTTTTAAATTTAACTTGATTTATATTCTGCATAGTCTTATGGCGAAATCGTTGCAAAATGAGCCTGTAATTCTAGTCGAATTGTCGTGCGTGACAGTTTGGTAGCTAATAAGCTTAATGACTTATGACCTAATTATGGCTAGCATTGTTACGTATCTATATACGCTATGTTAAATACGTTTTATGACGGTTTTATAATGGTTTGTAATATGAGTACTTAGATTGATTTGAATTTTCATAATAGGTCATAATAATAATTCAAAATAATCTGATTCTCTGCTTTTCATTGTTTATTCTGGCAAGCTTTATTATTAATTTATCAATAAGTAATGTTCAAATAGTTTTCTATTAATATTCAGTTATTAAAAGTTGTATGATATAATTAATAAGAAATTTCGAAAATTTCAATGTTTATAAAGTTAAATCAACTCTGCGATAGAAGACTTTTATTTAATCGATAAAGATGAAAAAATTAATTCGTCAAACCATTGCTTTACTTTTTCTTTCACGATAAAATTTCACGCCTCAATTATATCACATTTAAATTCAGAGAATTTTCAAAATTCAAAATTGTAAGAACACTGATATATATATCTAACAATAAATTTAACAACATCAAAACTAACAATTTCCTTTATCACACAGTTCACGTTACCGATGCACGCGCCAATCCCAGGCTCGGAGCTAACGAAGGAACCGTTTCGTTGGGACCAGCGTCTATTCTCTCTGGTACTTCGGTTATCCGGGACGCCGGCAGTAGAACGCGACACTGGATTGGTAGCAAGTGACTCGTCACCTATCGATGCCATGTGTGAAGTTACAGGCGGTCGATCTTATTGCATTACTTCCCATCGAATGATGATGCAGTGTATAGATTCCCTGGTGCAGAAGGTACAATCGGGCGTGGTTATCAATTTCGAGAAGATCGGCCCTGATCCACCGCCTATCAATGATGCTAATACTCCAGGTATTGGTGGACAACAAGAAAACGGCGAGGATCACGAGCACGAGGAGATTGCCAATGGGCAGAATGGTTCGGTAAGTTGAGGATTGATTTTTTTTGTTTCGTTGTGGGAAAGGTTGTTGGAAATAAGAATTTGAGAAAGGGAAGAGGTTTTTAAAAGTTTGTAGATATTATAGAGTGGAGTGGAAGTTTTATTTGGTTATAGTGAATATATAGATACTGGGTTCGTGTTTTGGTGTGAAATTTGATTCTAAAGAAAGTTGTAAAGTGTACAAAAACTTGGAAAAGTTTGAGCAAGTACCAAAGAAATTTGTAAAATGCGGTAATAACATAGAAATAAAATAATTTTGGTTTAAAATTAAAGTAAAAAGGCGCATGGAGAATAAAATGTCTATTATACACAAAAAGTAAATTAATTTTTATCTGATTTCATAGGAAAATATAACATTATCACTTTTATAGAAACCCAAGAGATTGATTACGTTTGCAATATTTTTAGAACAAATTGTGAAAATCATTCTTCAAAAATCGTCAATATTATTTATTTAAAATTTCAAACTTTATCTAAAACTCACAGAAGTTACAAGTGGTTAGTTAACAGTATTTCATAACATTTACGAGATAGCGAGCTATTTTAATTCGCGTACGTTAGTGAATGCCGTGGTTCTTGTATTCACTGAAAGTAATTGCTTTTTTACGTAATCCTCTTAACAACTTCTCCAGCTATAATTTAAACATATGATAAATTTAATAATTTAAAAACAAATTTAAATTTTATCCGTCATTTCTTAACACCCAATCTTCTCGTTACAGGCGAAGAACTACCAGAACAACATGAACTGCATCCCGAACAGTATAAACAACACAGCATGGCATTCGTGTCGACGTCTCATCTACGTACCACGGTCAGCTCAAAAAGGTTTCGTCGGCTGCTGGCCAATCCCCGAGAGTTTCTGGCCGGATATCTCAGCAAGCTCGTTACCGCCACGGTCTGCCCATCCTAACGTAAAGTTCACGTGTACGAGTCAAGAACCTCTAGTGATCGAGAACTTACCTTTCGATAAATACGAGCTAGAACCAAGTCCACTGACGCAGTATATACTGGCGCGGAAACAGCCGACGATATGCTGGCAGGTGTTCATCGCTAATTCGTACAAAAGCAGTGAGGTCGGACATCCGTTTGGATATCTCAAAGCTAGCACGAATCTCACGTGTGTCAATTTGTTTGTGATGCCGTACAATTATCCTGTGCTGTTGCCATTGCTCGACGAGCTTTTCAAAGTGCACAGACTGAAGCCGAGCAACGAGTGGAGGACGCAGTTCGCGAATTATATGAGGACTATGCCTGCGTATTACGCGGCTGTAAGTGGGATTTTTTGTAGTTTTTGAATGGGGTTGTTGTGAAGTAATTGACGATGGAGTTCTTTAAAAAGAAAATATTACTATTTTAAATAAACGGAGTTTAGAGACTGGTTTTATTAGATTATATTCGAGTCTCTTTTAGTAATGATGAACTTTAGTAACTTGTTCATGACTAAGAGAAAGTTGACCAGCAGTATGTGTTGTTACCAGGTAGTAAATAGTTAGTCAATAATATCAATTAATAATTTAGCAGTTTTACTTTTGCATTCGTTTAAAAGTAAATTAACTATTGATAAAGTGAAGTATAATTTCAGAAATGTTATTTTGTTGGTTATATTTAAGAATAGGGAAAAGCTGTAATTCAAAATATAGGCCAACTTTGTACCCGATCAATTTTGCAAACAACGTCATCGTCAATTTTTTCTCAATCGACTTTGCTCTACACTCTTTCAATAAGTAAAAAAAAAAGGAAAATAGATTGTCACCCACCCACAAAGTGCTTTTCACGCTAAAACGCCTCTCTATTGTCATTTTTTTTTCTAGTCTCTGAGAAGGGCACTGACGCGTATGGGTGCACCAGCGGCCCTGGCCCAGACCCTCATACCCGACAACATGGACAACACATTGTCGTACAGCGTGCTGAACTACCTCAAACGGTTGAAGAACACAGCGAAAATGGAGTTCGATCGGCTCTGCAACGAGGTCATATCGAAACAAGCGGCCAACAAGAGCCTGCAGAACGGAAACTCGAACGCTGTAGTCGAAGGACTACGCGTCACCTCTCGTACCACCCTTAAAAAAGATCTGGTAAGATATGCATTATTTTTAAAGGAATTGAAATTCAGAAAGATGAGTCGTGCAAATGACGTAAATTATTTGAGAGATATTGTAGAAAATTTAATGTACTTTTCATTATATCAGTAAGATTTTCTACAAAAGGAAATGGGATTGATATATTGACTGAACAGATTCTATCTATATATTTTTATTGGCACAGTAAAATCATGAAAGCCGAAAAGCGATATAGTTTTACTATCTCAATTTACATAATATTATGAGAAACTATATAAAATGTAGATGTATAAAATTTGAACTTTACCTTTTCATATACAATAACCTTATAAGTTTTAGTATTTTTTGTTTTATAAGAGTTTTGTACTGTTTTGTTTTTTACATATAAAGCAAAAATTTAAAAAAACTTGGGAATTATTTATTAAATATTCATTTTTTGTTATGTCATAATAATATTATTAAAATGTGTTTACCAAAATTTATTAATTTTAATTTTAAACATAGCTACATTTAATTATAAAATATAAATACAACTAAAATACAAGTCAATGGTTACATTTCAAATCTAGGACAAAATTGATCTTTTGTAAAGATATATCTGTATCCGTACTTAAATGTGTATTTACCGACATTTTTTCATTATTCTCTTATCTTATTCTATTTTAAGCTCTTATCAATTTTCTGAATTGCTTTGTTTTACTTAATTTTAGTGTAACGCCTTAATAATGATTCACGAAACCAATAAGTTACCTATCTCTCGAACAATCATAACGTTTTTATCAAAATTACTATTATTAAAACAAAATCACTAACCCTTCGGTTTTCTTTTCTCTTACACACAGCTATCAAACTCATTGACGGATCTGAGGGACGAGCTGAACAAGTTCAGCGGTTTTGTGGTAGGCCTGGTGAAAAATCACCAGCAACAACGGGGCGCCCAAAGCTACCGCAATGCCTTCGACATACCGCGTAAAGCGCTTCTCGATCAAGTGGTACGTATGCGCGCCAACTTCTTGCAGCCGGGTCTGCTGCATACCAAGCTCCTGGACGACGATTACGTGCATTCGATGCCAGTGTCGCAGATGGGTAACTACCAGGAGTACCTTAAGCGCATGACGCCGCCGCTCAGGGAGATCGAAAGCACGCCAGTGAGGCAGCACATGTTCGGTGAGTCTTCGTATTTTTCTTCTTGATTATAATTTATTGTAGATTTGAATTATCGGAATTCTTTTAAAAATAATTATAAATTTTTAATGTTTTGATAAAGACAGTCAAAATAACTATTTTTGTAAATTTTTAAAGATGTCAAATTCGTTTCTAATCTATAATTTAACAGAAAATTTCTACTGTACTTATCAGTACAGTGAAAAGTTGACAAAAAATAGATATTTCATAAAAATTTAAGTATGTTTCAAGATTAATAAGAAATGATATAAAATTTAATAATACAATAATGAAATGACGTCATTCAAATTGAAGTACTTTACAAATACTTTCATATTGAATTCCATCAACAAAAGAAATCATCTGTTACATCATTAAGAATGTAAAAATTTTTAATTATTTGTGTAAAGTATTCCAAACGAAAACTCATCAAACTGTTTCTCTCTTCAACAGGCAATCCGTTCAAAATCGATAAGCGCATGATGATGGTAGATGAAGCGGACATCGACATGGTCGGTGCGACGTCGTCTGCCTCCAAGGGCATGAAGCGTTCCCTTTCGGACCCGAGCAATCTCGGTCCAGGCGGCGGCCTCAATTCCTCGCGGCCGCCTAACAAACGCAAACCAGGGCCCATCCCGAAAGACATACAAGTGCGACGGCCCACATACTCACCTCCAAACACACCGCCGAGCTCGCCCATCCCCTGGACGGACGACATCAAAGCACCGATGTCACCGCCCCAACCTCCACCGCCCCTGTCCCCTGGTATCGTACCACCGGGTAAGCTCAACTCGTATTCCCCAATGGCGGCACTCACAACGTCGACGCTCGTCGTCACGTCCGTCACGTCGACCATCACTAGCACAACCAGCAACGGCGGCGTTATCCTCGCCAACTCGATGAGCAGCACCGCCGCTGCGGCTGGTCTACCAACACCTGCCCCCACGCCACCCCCGATGACGACGATCATCCCCGAGCAGCAGAAGCTCGTCAATGGCGACCTGCTGTCAGCTGGTGTGTTCGAGTCGATGGCCGTCGACTCGGCGATATTCGGCCACCATCATCATCCTCTCGGTGCTAGTGCCAGTGCGAATCACAGTGACGCTGCCGCGTTGGTGACCATGAACAACGTCGACGCGCGGAATTGTGCGAGTAGTAGTAGTGCTGGTGCTGGTGTGAGTGGTGCGAGAACTGCCGAGATCAAAGGTTTACTGTCGTCTTCGATGATCGCCGATGGACAGTTGCCTCCTGAGAACTTCGGTCTGGTGAAGCTGAAGGGCGAGTTTCCATCGTATAGCAGCAGTAGCAGTAGTAGCAGCAGTAGTAGTGGATCGCTGACCAACCACGTGGACGAAAAGTCGCAGAGGAGGGCAAGGCCACTGACGAGGAAGGAGACGGAGGATATTCGGAGGCATAATAGCGCGGTCAGGAACCAGGTGTTCAAGGAGATCAGGAGGAAAGGCACAAGTGAGTCTTTGCATATTATTGTTAAATAAACGCGTTGAGTTAGGTTCAAGGTAGTTTGAGTCACGAAGTATTCTGCTTTTTCCAATGAATTCCAGGTCAATGAAGCCGTCATTGATAAACGCTTTACAAGTTTTAACTTTGGCAGATTTTAAAATTCGGGTACTAACGGTAACCTTGATTTTCAATAAAAATATTTTATCAGCTACATCAAAATTAATTTTAGAAGAAGCAATAGCTTTCATTGCATTTAGTTCAATTATTCCTTTAAACATCATTGTTGAGCAATTCGTTACCGACATTTTCCTTACCTCTTTTACCAACTGTGCACTATAAATTTAACTTTTTTTTTTATCGAAAGCATTATTATCAAAACAATATTTTCTAATTTGCTCAATCAATCAGATTTCATCTCTGAGCCTATTTCCAATTAATCGAATGAATTATTCTCAAATCACTAACGTCACGCAGGCTTACGCAAACAATCTCACATTTTTCACACAACCGCAACAAACTTTCTCACTTCCAACCATTTCAACTGGCACACTATACAACAATTAATAATAAGCGCATTCATGCATCCCATTACAAAAAGACGGCAGCTTACGTACATCACTCGGGCGCGCTTCTCGTATACATACATACAACTTTAATTTAGAAGTAAACGTCGGTAAAACAGGCCATCGGGTTATCGCGCATACAACACGTATTATATATACCGCACGCGTACAACGGGGCAGGCCAGTTTTCATACAGACTTACACGTATATACGTATACAAAAAAAAAAGCGCGCGGCATACAGATGTAGATATGCAAATGGCATTCAAAGCGACGGCAGCAGCAGTAGCAGCGTTAGCGTCCTATACTCGTGCAAGCTCGCGAGCCTCTGTGTATAAAATCTATACGATAAATGGGGTGAGCGGATATGTATACACAGTCGTGCCTTCCCCCCCCCCCCCCCCCCCCCCTTCTCCTTTATACGAATTTCCTGCGCGTTACGAGCTTTTTGTTCCTTTCTTTCTTTCTTTCATATACACGTGAAGCAATTATTAAAGAGTGTGCGGGTTAATTTCTTTCGGTTGGGGAATTAAAAGGTGACTGTTTGAAGAAATTAATGAGAGGAGATAGGGTATAGGAGGGGGGGGGGGAGGTTGGAATTAAAAGTGGGCATTTGCACAGGAATAAATAGTAGGGGGATGAATACTAAGTAATTTATTGTACTCTGCGGGGTAAAAGAAGTCACTTGTCGTGCGGTCGCGTTTAATTGTGAACTTCTAAGATTCTATCTATATACAAGAGTTTTAGCTGACGCTTTGTATCGATTCACCAAAATTTTGTAGAAAAAAAAATAATGCATAGTATAATATATATATATATACATACACGCGTACCGTTACATTACGTAAACAGTTTTTACATTGAAGACGTACTGTATATTTATCTCGAATTTACGATTTTTTTAATCATTCAATTTGTACCTATATATAATCATTATTGCCCACTTGGTTATAATCTAGTAATGTGAAAGAAGAAAAAAGAAAATAATTTGATTTTTCCTTTTCTCCTATGGTAATTTTCTCTCCGTCGGCGCGTCTTATATACATACATCCTCGCACGTGTGTGTGTACGCGTTACGACTTGATTGGAGGCGTAACTCTCGCATTAAGTAGCTGTTGTTGTATACGCACAGAAAATATATAAGCATCGAGGTTCGTCCTTTGCGTATTAAGATAAAAGTCGTTGTGTTATATGTATATATGCAAGGATCGCCGGTAAACTGATAAAGATAAGGAAAATAGAAATTTGTAATCTACGACAGAGGACGGACGATTTGAATTTACAAGGAGGGGCATATTTATACATGTCAGTGATGACAGATGTGTTTACAAGGTCAACAGGGACAAGACTGATTTCGAGAGAGGGAAATTTAGGGTAAACGGTTTGTTGGTGTTTCCGTTGCGTAATGGTAAAATTAATAGAAGTAGTAATAAAAAGTGTGTGTGTAGTTCGAAATGGTATCTTGAGTATACGCGACGGTTAATAAATGGAATTCTGGTATTTGTACGATAATGCGGTAGCGGTAAAACATGCGTTGGTATGAAGAAAAGTATAGAATTACGACGATATGGAACATTGGAAAAAGTATTAAAAGCCATACGTGTGTATATATATATATATATTTGAAGCGTACGATTAAATTGAGCAAACAGTTCATTTAATATTTAAATAAAATGTGTGATTCAAATATTACATTCAATCAAAGAATCCCTCGAATATTTATAAAGGTATATATCCGATGAGATTGATGAATTATTTATTCGATGGAATTATAAAATCGAAATTCAATACGAGTACGGTTCAAAATCATAATCCGATTTGGGAAAATTTAACTATTAAATTTATAATATGAATTATATTATGAATGAGGTAATAATAATAAATTTTGATAAAATATGATACTGGCGAGGAATGGCACAACATTTGCCTGATAACTTTCGCCAAAGTTGTGTTTTAGAAATGCACATGGAATTCTAATACTGTTACACTTCCATTTGAAAATAAGTGAAAGTTTACAATTTTCATAATAAGCAAGTTACTGTATATATATATATACACATAAACACGCTCGAAATACGCGACGGTCGATAAAAACACAAAATTACTGTATACGCGTTAAGTAATTCTACATTTTTGTGGCTCAAACTACATCACTATGTCGAATAATAATATCGGATAAAATATTGTTTAACGCGAGATAAAATATATAATACACTTATATACACATGCTATCGGCCTTTTTATACATTTTTATTATGCAATATACTTAACTTCTTTGATAAAGGGTATATCGATAAAAATAGAAAATTTCCGCTTCTCTCTGCGACCTCCGTATAATAACAATGCTTCGATTAAAGTAAATATTCAATATTTTTAAATTAATACTACTCGCGTTATATCGATAAAGTAACAAGATCTTTCTACCCTCCCGATAAAATAATACTAGATACAATCTTGACAAACCATAAACTTTTCCTCTCACAACATTCTTAAAAAAAAAAAAAAAAAAAAAAAGCACACAAATCTTCACCACCCACAAGTCACGCACCAAAACCGACTAACCGCGCGACGACGTCGCGTCTGTTTTTTTCTCCTCTGTTTACAGATTACGCGCCGATCTTTACCCAACTACAGACTATTCAAGGCCCACTGGAAACGCGTTTAGCGTTCCTACGTGAAATTATAAAAGAAACGCAACGTTTTAAACGTCGTAATCTCGCCGGCCTCGTCGAGGATTACATGAAGAAAGTGCAGCAACAGGAGGAACCAACCACAGCAGCTGGTAGCAGTAAATCAGTGGTGGTTAATCACCATAGGCTGCACCATAACGGCGCCAAGATCACCTAATGACGCGACGATGACGAAGTCGATGATGACTACGACTACGACGACGATGATGATGATGATGATGAAGCATATCTACCCGGTCAAGACATACGTGCGGATGTATAGTTGCACATAAATATTATACATACGTACATATACATATACACATATGTATAGGGTGTATATATATATATATATATACAT
>JAWWEQ010000045.1:32421570-32438930 GCA_035583055.1 Torymus tubicola | reverse complement strand
CGCCCGCGCGCACACAGACGCGCAAGTCTGTTCCGTTTTACCCTATGATTATGCATTCTGTAGAAGTCGAACAACAAATTTTTTTTCGGGCGGCATCGCGCATCGAACATCGCGCATGCAATGTGGATTCCTTGTGAGAACTCGCCACAACCACAAGTGCCGCGCTCGCAAAAGTTTATATATAAGACGTGCGGGCGAGAGAGAGAAAGAGACAGACGAGCCTTATAGGTGCGTACACCAGTGGTATTATAGCACCGCTGCCGTTGGATTTCGTTAAATCTTCGCGCTATTGCGCCAGCGAATTAAGTAGCTTCTCCCGGCGCGCCGATATACATACTTAAATATCCACACACTCTTATACATACACACACACATAATATCTCTACTCTCTAGTCCGGCGTGCCGACGGCGACGATTATATATATATATATATATATATATATATGTACTGTATATATTATAACTATATAAGTATATAACCACTAGCGGCGCGCACGTCTTCGTCGTCGTCCACTGGGAGAGAATGAAAACGTCACTTTAGTCGAGCTATATGAGAGTAGAGAGAGAGAGCAGTAGGTGTCCAGGGTGTGGAGAGCAGTGAACGTGTGAGTGTGTATATGTGTGCGTCGAGAGAGAAAGAGAGAGAGACAAAGTCGATTGCGATTTTTCGACACGACGAGGAGACAGACACAGTCGCCCTGAGTGAGAGAAAGAGAGGGAAGGACGCCGACGAGGGAAGAGAGTGAGTGCGAGTCGCGAGAGAGCGACGAAGAGAGGGAAAGAGAGAGAGAGAGGAGAAGGCTGTACACGCCCCGTGTATATCGGGGGATAAGTAGTACCACGGCACCGAGAGCAGCGCGCGACACCGTGGGTCTCTCTATATATCTACATGCGAGTGTCTCTCCCAAGTAAAATAACGTGAGTGAGTTAGATATTGGGAATCGTGGATGATCTATGTGCAGAGGGTAGTTCTCGTGTGTAGATAAGAGAAAGAAAGAGAGATAGTGGGAGAGAGAGAGTGAGAGAGAGAAAGGAGTTTGAAGTAGCTTGTACTGCAAGTGCTTTTGGTAGACTGGTAGAGGTTAGTTTCCGCGTTGAGGATAAGACATCTCCGGGGGCCAACCTCTTAGAAGCTTAACCTGTTGATTATCCAGTAGAGACAAGGCATTAGTTATTTTTCTGTCTCTGTGTATCTCTCTTTCTCTCTCTCTCTCTCTCTCCCTCTTGCTCTCTTTCTTAGATCACGCAGGCATCTCTGGAATTCCCTCGGTTTGTCCTGTATATGTATGCGTGAGTGTGTGTGTGTGTGTGCTCTCGATATATAACGTTTTGTTCGGCCTGACTCTTGTTTGCTCAAATGTTTTTTGCTCCAAAACAGAAGATTGGCATGGCTGAGTTCGAGTTATGTGTGCATGTGTATATGTGTAGGTATGTGTCTCTGGCTTGTTTTCAGTGGCTTGTATAATTAACACAATTGATGTGGAAATAGTTTCCCAATGCCAATAATATGTTTGCTTGGTTTGGTGGTGATATACTTTGTGGAATGATAATCAAGGGTGTAATCATCATTATTTCAGAAATAGTCATCTTGCTCCAAAATAACTAGATGCTTTGCTTAGTGTGTTATTATTGGCAAAGAGGCTCTTCTATAGCTAACCTGTTGATATCATTGATGGAAATTCCTTGGGAAGAGGGGAAAGTTTGGAAAATTGATTAAAAACTTTTCTTCCCAATAAGCAAGATAATAATTGATTTAATTTGATTTTCTTGGTTAATCAATTGTTTGACTAGGAATAAAAAAAGATTTTTTAGTGCGCTTAATTTTTTTTTTATGAATTGAAAAATTGAAATTTTTAGTTGAACAAGACATTTCACACATATGTATTAAAAATTTCTTTCTGATAAAGTGTTTTATCAACAATGACATATTAAAATATTTTGCTCTTAAAAAGCATTGATGGTTCAGTTTTATAAGTAACTTGTGACTCACTAATTCAAACACATTACATTTTATGACTACTATCAATTGATGAGATGTTTTTGCTTTAAGATTTATTGATTGCTCTGTTTCATAAATTGCACTTGACAATGCTTTTAACAGATGCTTGATATCGAACAAGACAATTATTGATCATGAATTATAATTTTTACTTGTTTTTTTTTTTAATTTCAGGTTGATGGACTTCTAGTGACTGTAATATAATATGACTGAATACAAGCTTGTTGTGGTTGGAGCTGGAGGTGTGGGAAAATCTGCACTAACAATTCAGCTCATACAAAATCATTTTGTAGATGAGTATGACCCTACGATTGAAGATTCGTACCGGAAGCAGGTATATTTATAAAAGAAATAAAAAAAAGTTGTCTACTGCTACTAAAAATAGATCTCATATATAAGAGCTTTTCATTAAAATTTTAATTAACTTTCTTTACTTGAATTCAATAATTTCAATTTAATAGATGTTAAGATAGATTTCACAAAAATGACTTTTTTTGTCATTGTTAATTATTCATAGTTCTTTGTTTCAAGAAGGTGAGCTAAAAATATAATTTTATTTAAAAAGGAAAAAGGCTTAAAATAGGTAGAAGTTAATTTTTAGGATAAAGACTAAAATTACTCCATTTTACAGGTTGTTATAGATGGCGAAACATGTTTGTTAGACATCTTAGACACTGCCGGACAAGAAGAATATAGTGCTATGAGGGATCAATACATGAGGACAGGTGAAGGATTCTTACTTGTGTTTGCTGTTAACTCTGCAAAGAGTTTTGAGGTGCGCAGTCAAAATTTTTATTATTCTTTTTTATTCTTAAATAAAAAAATCATTAAATATTCATTTACAATAATGTTTTTACTATGAATAACTTTATAAAGATTTCCAAATAATATTAGTATTTATGGTACATCTGTTTTTTAGTATTTTTTACATAAGGTGCCATGATACCCATTTCCAAAATAAACTAATTTCATTAAAAAAAGTAGTATTGTTGCAAATATATATTTATTGCTCATTTAACATGGGATTGCCAATTGAATGTGAACAAAGTTTGTTTTTATTGAGTTTTTTAATTCATAAACATTGTGTTGTTTTTAAATAATAAATTGTTTAAAAAGATTATTATTTGATTTACTAAAATTTAAATCTCTCCGTTAATCTTAAAAAATCTATGCATATAATTTTATTAAATAAATTAATCTATAAGTAAATCTCAATTAATTTTAAATATACATTATATTCAATATACATAATATGTATCAATATATTCCTTTTAAAATTTATCAACCTATATAATACAATTTGATGCAAACTTTACAAAACAAAAAAGGTTATATTTACAAATATTTTCATTATTATCAACAAATTTCTTTTTTTATATTAATATCACACAAAAATCGATTTATAAGAAAATAATGATTTCTTCAATATGGTTTTAATTTTTATAACCCACCATGAGTATTTTAAATCAAAATCTCTAAACAATGAATTTTTTTTATCGGTACAGGACATTGGTACGTATCGCGAACAGATCAAGAGGGTAAAGGACGCGGAGGAGGTGCCGATGGTGCTAGTAGGCAACAAGTGCGACCTGCAGCAGTCCTGGGCGGTGAACATGACGCAGGCGCGCGAGGTGGCGCGCCAATACGGTGTGCCCTTTGTCGAGACGTCGGCTAAGACCCGGATGGGCGTCGACGATGCCTTTTACACTCTGGTGAGTAAATTTTTTTTTCAATATAAAACTACACAACAGAAGAATTATGTGTTTCAAGTTGGTTAACACGTGTAGTTCTTTATCTTTAAAATGTAGCATTGATAAGGTAGTTTGTCACGTAATAATCAGATAATATAATTACAAATGTAATATCTATACAATGTGAAATTGAAAACATATGTGCAGTAGAGATAAGTTGTATCACAAATTTTTTTTTTAATTATAAAAATTTTAATAAAATTATATGTCATCTATAACATTGGAGAATTTGTTTGATTACAATTTATTATTTTTTCATTGATCGATTAATTGTTATGAAATTTTATGAACTTTATATTTAAATAAAGTTTACTTTATATTTATATTTTATTTGTAAATCTGCTTGAACGTTTACGACAGCGCGAAAACCACGCTGTAAATTGATTTACTGAAGCGTTTGAAATGTAGCAAAAAAATAGCAGTTCAGGTTCTGCTGAAGCATGATGTCATGCTTAAATCATACTAACGCATGAGATCACAGTGAAGCTATTAAATGCATTAACTTCCGCATTCTTCGGTCATTATGAAAAATGCAATTAGAATCGTACTAACTTTAAATTTTCTCGTGGATAGGTGATTCATTTTCATCATCAAGTTCCTCGACCCTGTAATGAACCGTGTAAAAATTCTTCTTAGATAAACTCCTTGATTAATTTTAAGCTTATCACGTAACTAATTGCTATTGTAATTCTTTTAGGTGAGAGAAATCCGAAAAGACAAAGAGCAGAGAGGCAAAGAAAAGAGAAAACGCATGAAAGCAGGCAACTCCAGCCGTAGGAAACACCGGTGCTCTATTCTTTAAACTAATCGATAATTTTGTCATTCAAGAGCTACAATGTAAGCTTTAGTATATTTACCTCGTATATTTCGAGTAATTAATATTCGCACAACTCTCAATTAAGTCACAAAAGAAAATGAGACGAGTGCAAAAGAACACGAGCATAATTTACGATCTACAAATCACATGCAATTCTCTTTTACGAATGCTTGGATAGGATGCCACCGATCGGTAAACGATCGGCGCAGACTCAACTCTTGATTCGATACATTTACGTGCAAACGTAAGGGACAAAAAAAGACGTAACAAACAGCAGGCTCCGCGATTAAAAAAAAAAAAAAAAAAAAAAAAAGAAACTTGCTTCCTTTTATCCGTGAAAACTTTGACTTGGGAGTGCATTAAACCTACAACATAAGGTGGCGTTATTTTTCACGTGTTTAATATTTGCTTAAGTGTTTTTAAGTATTGATAAATAAGTCTAGATATACTACTACTGTATTAATTTTACACTGGAGACTTTGTTGCGATGGTACGATGACAAAGTTCAGAAACGAAAGCACAAAGAGCCGAACGTTCTAAGCTCAAGCGCACTCCTGAGTTGGGTACACGTTTCAAATAAAGGCAATAAATCTTTTACTGTGATCATCTGGCCTCTACCATCAGCATACGCAATGGCAAAGAAATTTCTATGTAAATTATATGATGGTTATGTATAAATCATATACGAATCGTGTGGCAGTACTACTGAAGGATTTCTGTTGCTCAACAATACAATTTCTCGGTAACAATTTTCATCTTGTAATCGATAAGAAACGCATATGGAAGCATTATTATGTCGCAAATTTGTGTTTCTAGTATAAATTCGTTCACTACATTTTTTTACTATTAATTACTTGAAAGCACAATCAAGATAGAAACACAAATGCTTTTTTATCGATTATTAAATGATTACTTATTGGTACTGTATTATATTTATATATATAGTGATATTCAAACTATTCATACATGATTACTTGTGTGATTCTATATATATAATTGTGTATAATATATGTAAAATTTTCTGATCCTGATGCACTCTCTTAATCTATCTCTTGGTTAAAAGCGGAAAAAAATACAAAAATAAAAATTTTGAAGAGGTGATAAATAAAGAAGTGAGATCAGAAACTTTGTTGAATACGCACTGTAACAAAGTATCTATCGGAAATCATTCTTTCCGATGTCGTGTGGGCTTTAATCTAAACTTTTTTAACACATCAATATTTCTATATATACATATAGTTATCAGTGTAACAATTTATCGATTCAGCGAGAAAAATTGAAGAAAAGAAACAAAAAAAAAGATAAATGAAAGAAGCGACCGAGTTAAAGGCTTTAGCGAAATTAGCAATAAAGTAAAACTTCTAAAGTTTTAGCTTATGCACAGGGAAAAAGAGAAAACGAATGGTGACAATTTTTCTGCGCGACAAGAAAACGAAGTGCATAATTGTTTATTTCGAATTGTAGAATCGTATTTAAGAGCATGAGATTTTTTCGAAACAAAGCCCTCTTAGCCTCCTTTACAGGTTAGACGCGTTGTTGTTACAGTCCGTTTTATCGCTCTTCACCGAATTTTTTCCTGAACCGTCGTCGTCATCATTAACGAAACTTAAAGCAAGAATGTCCTCCCTTTGTTTTTTTTTGTTCTAGTTATTATATTTTTTTATATAAACTTTTGTATGACGATTCTACCGTAGGTCTTTTTAAGCTCGTTTCGACTTCTTTGAGATGAAAGAAAAAAAAAGTAAATAAAATCTTTGTTCTTCCAGCGCATTAGTTTTTGAGGAACACAATATTGCCATTATATATGTATACAATAGCGAACGCGCAAGTACACAAATTGACTACGAATTGTTGCCGCGATTTTCATTTTCAATTTTTTTTTGCGATTAAAACGATAGTTGTTAGAGGAAATAGGTAAGACCTAATCGTCATTGACCTGTATTCGAGGCTACTGATTGAAGTTTCGCTATTTCCGAGCGGAAAATGACGTCTCGAATAGTGTCAAACCATCATTACAAGCACATCTTGGGATCTCATTTTCCGTGATTAGGCAATTTCAATCGGCACCTCCGCGCAATCGCCGCGAAATGCGTATATAGGGACGAAGAGAAGTAGCAGCAGCAGCAGCCGGCTGACTCAGTGGAATTCCTCTCTCACTTGCATCGCGAGCGAACTATCGGGTCATGCCTATTTTTAAGTTCGCGCACGAGCGTGTGCGTCGTTAATTGCATTGTGGTAAAGCTTTACCGTTTTTTGCGGGCGGGCGAGCGAGCGGCGACGACGGCGACATATCCAGCTGCGTGTGCGTGGCTTTTCTGTCTCTCTCACTCTCTCTCTCTCTCTCATATCCGTTGTGCGCTGAACAAAGTTTAACCGAGGTGGTAGCGAATCTTGGGGGGAGAGTCTGGGGGAGTAGTAAAGTGTTGTTTGACATTTTTGTAAATTGTAAATCTTTCGACTTTACTTTTCGTATTTATGTGGAGTAGAAGAAGCTTTGATGAAAATAAATTATTATTGTTGTTGGATACTGTTTTTGCGTTTACTTTTGTAACTAAGTGATTTATCGTGTCGATGTAGTGGGAACTTTATCAGTGCACAACTGTCAAAATTTTTTATGAAACGAGTGAAATGTAAAAAAGAAAAGTTGCAGTCAGCTAGCTTTTTTGTATTGGCGTGGCATAAAAGCTTTTTCTTCGTCGTAAGAAAAAAAAACAAAACATCTAAACTTGTCTTTTATATTGGTGGAATAGTAATGACATAAATTTTTCTCTAAAACTTTTTAATATTTCAATCGTTGGAATAAACTTTGATGAGAATAATATTTTTATCATTACAAGGATATAGGTGGTAAAAACGCTATTTTATATAAATGTGAACGTAACAAAATACTCGTGCAAAAATATTTTCCTAATATTTGGTATAGATACAAAAACTTTGACGAATTAAAATTTTTTGGATTTATTAATTATGTCCCATTTAAAAAAGCTATTAAAAAAATTAAAAAAAAAGAATAAAATAAGATAAGAAACTCATTGAAAAAAGAGTTGTAAGATACTAGAAAGTGACCATATAATGTAGGCTCAATAAATGTTCAGTGTTTACACAATTCGAATTCTGACTTTTTTCCCGACAAAAATCGGTAGAGCTTTACTTTAACGAAGTATAATGCGTTTATTGCTCAGTACGGAAGATTAATTTAGGTGAATATGCCAATTCGTTACGATTACTTTGACAATAATTCTGTACATAGATACAGTGCCAGGGCTGCGTTTTCCTCTTTTTTTTATCAAGGAAAAAAGACGATTGTTATATAAATAATGATGAACTTTTCGACTTTACTTTAATCTGTTTTATCTTCGAACGAATACTGAAGTTCTTAATCATAAGTACTGATATCACTTATTGCATATACATATGACGAAAATAAATTTTATTAAAAATAAATCTTCTGAATCTTTATTTAACCATATCCCATTAATCCTATTAATCCATTGTGACGCCTCTTACATATCGAAATCAATAAAAAACTACTTCCATACTTTTATCGTAATGTACAATTTTTGAATATCAAAGCAATAATTTATTATTATATATAATATTAAATCTCATTCGGAGAGAATGTAAGGTGGAAGTGCTAACTATTCGTTATAATAACTTGAAGTTGCAGATACTACTGCAATACAAACGTCGGAGAAATTTAAAAAACAAAATTTTACACAGTAATGTATTCCTTGTAAAGTAAAAACAAATTAATCTTCGACTAGCTATATATACCTCGCTCCAAACGTCGCTCGGTAATACAAAAATCTTTTTATCCCTTTCTTCAAAATTTTACATCAATTATTATTTTTTATTCAACCCTTTATACACATGAATTATTGGGTAGAAGACGGAAGGACTGCGGCCTGACTGACAAACGGACGAATATTTCTTAACGCATTTTTTAATGCATTTCTCAACCCTTTTTAGGCACGACCGTTTCCCGGGAGAGCCTTATAGTTTCGTCAAGCCCAAAATTGTAACATCTCTAATTCCGAAAATGTACGATATAAAAATCATTTTTCACACCAAATGAGTTCATTTTAAGCATTTTTTAAGATGTATGTATGTCTGTACATATGTATGTAATCAAGTAACCCAACCCGATTATCTAACCGAAAAATAGACGGATCTCGCAGATTTTCGAATCATATATTCGTCTAATTACAAGTAACATATGGTCCTATATTGAGCGAGATCGGTGAGCAATTAAAAAAACGCCAGAGCTTTTAAAAATATGAAAAAAACGATTTTTCAACATAATCAGTACAAAATGAAATTCTAAAACCACAAATGCATCTGCTAAAACTAATAAATGGCAATGAAATAGCGAAAAAACCGCTTAAAAGAGCAATAATAGTCGTTTTTTTGCTATTACTTTACAGGATTTGACTTTACACAAAAACATTGAATATAAAAGTTATAAATAATATTAAAATAAAACTTTTTCCTGTTGAACATTTTTTTTCTACAATCAATTCCTGACGAGTTAAATACAAAAAAAAAACGATTTTAATGCCTAAATATACCTAAAATGATCGACTTTCGCTTATAGCTTAGCAGAGTTTCATTTTATTAAAAAATGTTAAATAGAAAAACTATAGATAATATTAAAACAAAACTTTTTTCTTTTTAACATTTTTATATAAAATCAATTTCTAACGAGTTAGACCTATAAGAGTAATTTAGACGGCTAAATACAGATAAAATGGACAATTTGTGACAATAATTTAACAGGATTTAATTTCACGACAAAATGTTACATACAAAAGTTGAAGATAATATTGAAACAAAACTTTTTTCTATTGAACATTTTCATATAAAATAAATTCCTAATGAGTTAAATCTATAAAAACGATTTTATTATTTAACAAAATTCAATTTGACAAAGAAATGTAAAATAAGACTTATATAACTAGGTCTGTATAATTTTATTATTTATACATTAAGTTTTTATAAGTATTTGAAGTGTTGCAATTTTCACTCCAATGAAAATACAAGATTCTCCTGAGCAGTAAGGCCGTGCCTATAATGTAAAAACGAAGTTTTTACATAGATAGCGGAGGGTTGGCACGCGATAGTGCGCAGGGGGGCGCGGCCCCCCTAATTTAATTCTTGTTTCACCCTTTTTAAACCCTTCACTTAACCCTTTACTTACCCTACTGGGTAAAAGACAGAGGGGATCGTCTGGATGGACAGACGAACAGACATTTTGGTTTTTTAATATTATAATAGATATTAGTTTGTGGCAGCGGTTTAAAATATGAAATGCTGGTTACTGAACAACCAGATCTTTAAGTTAGCATTTTCTTAGCAAAAAGTACCACCAAACATAAAATGTAATCAAAAGTTGTAGGGGGTTGGAAATTCGAGATTCGGATATCTCGTCACAAGGTGTATCTAAATATGTGGCACCAGTTTAAATCCAATTTCAAGGACTAGTTTTACATTATAGGTTTCAGCTGGTACCGGAATTTCACCAAATGAAGCGTGCGAAAATCTCACTTCTCGCATGTTGTGTGAAAAAATACGGTTTGACACTCGTGTGAGAAGTTGGTTTCCTCTTCATGTGATCTTTTCACGCTCGCCTCGCTCGGGCGCAAATAGTCACACGACGAGGAAATCAAATTTTCGCATTAGTATCGAAATATTTAAAGATCTTTTAATAAAAGCTTTAAAAGTATGCAAGGCCATTGTTGTAAACCATAAATTTTGTTTTTTTTTTATTTATTATTCTCATTATGTTTTCCGCTACTGCAAAGAGAATATAAGCTATATTTGGCGTAATCACATTATAATAAATTATAATACGGTAAATAAGGAAAAATTATAAATACACTGGAGTTGTTGAACTTATAGAGTAGCATTGAACATATTCCTTGATCAGTGGTATCAGTTTTATCGGTGGTTCTACTAGGAAAGAATTGAAAAAACTAATAATTTAATAAAAATTTCAGGAATGTATAGCAGTTTTCTGCAGCGCGTTATTTTGCAACCGACTGAGACCGCGGTATCAGTGTTTAATGCAAAGAAAAGGTGTTCAAAAGTATTGGAAGATGTTTTAAACGATTTGTTTTTGGAAGAGAAAGTCTTGATCAAACTTTTAATTTTCTAAATTTGTATGTTTTATTTGCATACATGTAAGATATAAAGCATATACGTACGGTTTTGAAATTATTTTTATTGAAAAACTGAGAAAATTAAAAAAAAACTATTCTTATGTTGCTGATGAGTTATAAATTAATCAAAATGGGCAAGAAAAGCCAAAAATCATCAACATACAGTTTTTGACTTCTGATATATTGTCTCTTGTCAGTTACTGAAATTTCTTATAAAAGCCATGTTTTACACTAAAATCATTTCAAATTGAAAAATCCGAGTGCTGTTATATTACCGATCAATTAAAAATTGAAGTACACGCAGAGAAAGATCCATTTGAGGCAAATGGAGTCTTTTTGCTCCAAGAGGAAAATAATCTTGATTTAGCTGTCAAAATTATTTCCTTTTGCTTGAAGGGTAAAATCCTTTGTTGGCAAATTATTCTTGCACGAAGAGGATACCTCTTCTTTTTATATTTACCTAAAAAAATGTTACTTCTATTTTTTTTAACAAATGCAATTAATACTGACGGTTAATAAAACAGGCCCACAAAAAAAAGTATATTGCTCTGGGGTTAAGACAACATTATTCCTACGTATTTTGACCATCTGAGCACGAATCGATAATGAAAATTGGGGGTCGCTCAGCGAATTTCGAAGATAACGTTAACAATCGCAAAAAATAACATAGAAATCCTTTGCATAGGTCGTTCGATGACAAACGCATTCGCAAGCACAAACCAATTTAGTTGTCGTTTATAAGATCACCTTCATTTAAGGCCTCATGCAGGTTTTCAGTCACTAAAATCCGTTATAGTACTACAGTCAGAAGAGTTTTGATCACCAAACTGGCCTTAGAAATGACAAATATACGGGTATTGCGAAATTTTCCCGTTTTCATAGGATAACTTTGCCATCTTTAGATTCGCCTTCAGACTGCTGTTGTCTTCTGTTTTTCTTATAGTCTGCACGTCAGAATTAAATTAAAAAAATTTTAAAGTCGAAAAGTCCATAGAATTAAATTTGCTAAGAGACATTCAATTAATTTAAATTAAAAGAGTAGACGCATTAAAAGCTTATTATTATTATAGCTATGTAAGACTGTAAACGCTGCGGCGCGGGTACTGATGCGTGCAACAACATCGACAATGACATTAATGATTATGAGAATATATGTTATCTGAAGAATTATCAAGATTCCAGGCAAACCTTGATGGAAAAGGATTACGTTAAAGTGAAAGAGGAAATTGGGAGAACGTACTGGTTCCATATGATGTTTGGGTCATGAGAGGCGCCACAGGAATCCGAAAGTATAAAAAAGAGCGTGACGATTATCTGAAGCGTGTAGATGCTGAAGTACATGATGCCGATAAAGAAGAATGTATCGAAGACTTGAAAAAATCTTATGCCGATGGTATAAAAGGAGTAATTGCGGCTGAAAAGCAATTCGCCTTAGACACAGTGAAGAAGGGATTTAAATGCGAGTGGAATAATCGTATAACATCCTGCTAACCTTATACACCATGTCCTACTTGGTGGAAGTAATAATGACTAATTTTTATAATTTTGTTAAAAAATTAAACAAATAAATATTTGCTTATACTGTGTAATGCAAATACGTATATATAGATAGTAATAAATTCAAACATAAATTTTAATATTTTGTTTTTATTCTTCTGTGAATTCACCATTATAAAACTGATTCCATGAAAATGAACTCTAACTTACAATTTAGTATTTTACATGAACTAAATAGTTTATAGATAAATGTACATAATAATAGCAAACAAGTTATTTCTAGAAAATGTCTATATGGCTTTGAAAATTTTTCTAATAGTATACAGTATCACCTAGATACATATAGATCTATAATTTTGACCAAGATCAATATTCTAATTTGATTTTTGTAAGAAAATTACTTATTCGAAATATAATAGCTCATATATTTAAAAAAAAAATAGCCTATTTATTTTGCGCGTGC
The DNA here is from genome assembly GCA_035583055.1 of Torymus tubicola. Lineage (NCBI taxonomy): Eukaryota > Metazoa > Arthropoda > Insecta > Hymenoptera > Torymidae > Torymus > Torymus tubicola. Next base: position 32,426,245 of record JAWWEQ010000045.1, on the reverse strand, counting down.
ACAATTTCATTTTTAGTGGAAGAAGAAAATAATTTTCAAACCATTAGCAATATCATTTTTCTAGAAACTTAAATCAATTCATTTTCTTTATGAGTTATTTTACCTATTAGAATTTTTTTGGCATCTTCTAATCCTTATACTGATAACAGCAATTAATAATAGCGAAGTATATGCATTTGTTAAATCGTGTTAATAGAAAATTCCATAAAATATTGTAAACTTCATTATAACTTCCTCAAATGTATACCGATTATTTTAAAATATAAAACATCCTGTAGTATATTTCAAATTGAATACAATCGATGTAAAGAATAATATTAAAATCATTAATGATATCCGCTGACAAAACCCCCCATTTATTCATTACGATTATAATAAAATCATTGCAAACACCTCCAAATTTTAGGTGAACTTTTCTCCATAAACCGCTGCTCCAAAAGCATCCTAAAAACTCGATGCATCATAGCTATTGAGAAGAGCGCAGGTCTCAACCTTAAGAAAAATGCATTCGAAAGGGGGGGAAAGCGCGGCCTTTACGGTTACATATTGAATGCATCTTTCACGGCCAATCGTACTACGCGGCGTCCGATGCTTTCCTAAATTTTCCTCCCCCTCTTTCTCTCGTTCTCTCGAAGATCATCTATATACCCGTATACGAGCCAACGCGACCACGCGTGGCGTCCTTTTAGTTGTCGCTCTCCCACGCAGTCACTCGCGTGCTCGCGTATACCAACCATCGTCTTCAGCTTCTCTTATATATATATACATATATATATATATATATATATACGCTGTGATATCTTTGCCTGCCTCGTCTCACGTCATCATATATTCGGCTTCTTTGTTCGCCCTATGTCAATTGCCACGCTGTGTGATACTACTATACGTACTGGCCTCGAAGTCTGTTCAGCAGATCCGTTATCGTATAGTAGCTCTTATCTATATAGGCTCTTTAGGATCGGATGCAATTTTAGTTTTAGCTGAGTTTTACAAAGTTACGGTCACCATTTGTCATTCACCTTGGATTACGTAAGTAATTATAAAAACAAGCTATATAGTAGAGTTGTACTATTGAAGACAGGTAGAAGAATTATCATAAAAAACAATTTGTAGATCTTCTAGGTACCGATAGTTATGAAAAATGTTTGAAAATAGTTTTTGTTTGCTGCATGATTCATATTGAAGGCAATAGCATAATATGTTGGCTTTTAAAGTATCTAATGTACATTATCGTCTTAATTTCTGTGAAAAATTAGAGAATTGACTTGATTTATAAAAATGGAGCACTGAATCTTCTTCAACATGTAGAAAATGATTAGTTTATATAGTGAAACATGCAAACAAAATCATTTTCTTTATATTACTAACAACGTCGGTACATGTGCAAAGTTGACTATATATTGTTTTTGTACGAAAACCATCCTGTGGTCTCTCACCTGTTGATAACATTAATGGAGATATACATACTGTAGGATAGTCGGATATATTTATTGAATTTTTAAAGACGTATTAAACTGTTAAAACAAGTCAACTATAGGTGTGTTGATAATGCAATTCACGTAACAATTGATTATTGTTTATGAATTCTAATTTTCATTTGTTATTTATTTCAGACTAAAAGACTGATTGATCTGTGAAATCCCTGTTTTATTGATTCTAAACTTCACGAGATGGCTGAGTATAAGCTTGTTGTGGTTGGAGCTGGAGGTGTTGGAAAATCAGCCCTTACAATTCAACTCATACAAAATCATTTTGTACATGAGTATGATCCTACGATTGAAGATTCGTACAGAAAACAGGTATGGTAACATAGACCGATGATAGAAAAAAATGGTTCGCGCCGTAATCTATGATAGATATGGTAATAATGTCATAAATTATGGTAATAGCATAGACTATGATATTACCATAAACTTTGGCCAGCGAAATCGAATATGATTTTAGTTTTGTTTTAAAATATCTCTCATTTTTTAAATTTTGATATATTTTCACAGGAAGGGTAAAATCTTTTTTAATCATTTGATCGTAAGTATTGTAAAGTACTAGCCATCTGCTATAGAATACATTTTGAATCAATTAAATATGATTGTTAAAAAAAAATTTTTTAAAAATTGACTACAATTTTTAGTCAATATATTTTAAGAAGAAAAAATTATATCCATATAATTCAAATTTTCAATTTATTGTTTCTCAAAAAAAACAATTGTATTTGAATAATTCAAAATCGTTTTTACACCACATGACTAGTTCTCTATTAATACCACTGATTGAGTCATTAAAAAATTTTTTTAAGCTTTCTGTATATATCTAAAAATTCTTAAAGTAGGTAAGTGATATCTTAAAATCCTGACGTATAATGCAAAAACTTAGATCATATTCGATTTCGGTTGAAATACATGGTAATACCGCAGTCTATGTCATCTTGTTACTAAAAGCGATTTTCTATACAAAAGAAATACATTAGGACTTGAATTTAATAATTTCTTTTTTTCAATTTTATGACATATTTTAAAAATTTTTTATCATTATGAATTAAAATGTGGTAAAAACACAAATGTCTATTCAGAAGGTTACAAAAATGTTGAAATATTCTGTAAATCTATCTTTACAATATAGGTCTGAATCAAACTAAAATTGCTTCATTTTCAGGTTGTTATAGACGACGAAACGTGTTTATTAGATATCTTAGATACTGCAGGTCAAGAGGAATATAGTGCGATGAGAGACCAATACATGAGAACGGGGGAAGGATTTTTAATACTATTTGCGGTCAATTCAGCAAACAGTTTTCAGGTACGCAGTAAAAAGTATATAAAACAGATTGAAGATGATATCGGATACCGACATAGTCCTGCATTATCGACATTGGTGGTGTGAAATAGTTTTTCGAACAAAATAAATATTTTAAAAGTGAACTTTTAATGAGTTGTTTAAATGGATTATATAATCATAATTCTAAATTTAGCTAAAACTTAAATAACTTTTGGCTTTTCATTAAATTACTTATTACTATTAGAATAAAAACAAAATAATAATTGAAATCATCTAATAAAAATTTTGTTTATAAATGACATGAAATCACATTTAAAATTGCGTTTATATTGAATTTAAACTGTTCTATTTCAAAATTGATAAACTTTCGTTTGTGATTCAACAACATAAAAGCAATTTTACAACTATTCAAATTTTGATTAATAAAAATATACTTTTCCCACGCAGGATGTTAGTATGTATTACGAACAAATTAAGAGAGTAAAGGACACGGATGATGTGCCTGTGGTAATAGTGGGCAACAAGTGCGATCTGCATCAGGCTTGGGCTGTCGACATGACACATGCGCAAGAGATGGCACGTCAGTACGGTGTGCCATTCATTGAGACATCGGCCAAGACGCGAATGGGCGTCGACGAAGCTTTTTATACTCTGGTGAGTGATTTCTTCAACATAAAACTTTGCATAGAAAATCGTATGTTTCAAGTTGTGTTACATATATGTCATAGTTAATCTACAAAAGTATAATAATGATAATGAAATTAATTTTTACGTAATGGATTCTATTTTGAATTTTGATTTCTAAATCAAACTTCAATAATCGTCATTTTGTTGTTTTTTTAGTGATGTTATAGGATTAACTCATGTCTAATTATAAGAATAATATTTCAGGTGAGAGAAATCCGAAGGTATAAAGAGCAGCGAGGTAAAGAGAAAAAGAAACGCTGCAAGTCGGGCAACTTTAGTCACGGAAAAAAACAGTGTTGTACTCTTCAATAAAAGCTATAGCATAAGAAAGTCACATAACTAATATCGGCAAGAACTTCCATTTTAGTAATAAGAAAAATGAGACTGTACGTAGGCATTATTAAATATTTGTTATGACGGTAAAATGATAAGTAAAAATCATAAAAAACATAAAAATTGAGATAAAATGCTGAATGCTATTATTATTAATTATGTTAACTGTATATATGTATATTAGACATTAAGACTGGTGACATCGATGTACTAAAAGTATCGTAGGCAATTTAAGTAAGTACACGGAGAGAAATTTTCTAGTAAATTTTACCAGTGGGCTTGGTAATCAAGGGACAGACCGTCAAAATCCCAAAAATTACCAGTTTTTCTAGTAAAATTTATTAGAATTATAGTAAATTTTACTAGAAAAACTAGTAATTTTTGAGATCTTAGCGGTCTGTCTCTTGATTACTAAGCCCACTGGTAAAATTTACTAGAAAATTTCGTCCGTGTACTAGTATGGTCATGTGCATTTATTGACGAAGCAATAAAAATTGTAGAAGTAATCGTAAAGATGCCAATGGCTATTGTGATATTTTACATAAAGTACAAGTACAATAAAGTATTAATTTACAATTTTATAAAAGATTTAAATATATATTTATATTGATTTTTTACTATATACCTGCTTCTAAACATGTTAATTTAAATATATTTTGTGTGAGTAATATCCAAGCAACTATCCATAAGCATTATTAAACTCTATGATTAATTATACTTATCTATACCTAATAAATATAAAATTTTTTATAGTAGCCAGAGTTCCACTTAATTTTAAAACCCAACTTTTTTGTTTGAAATTTAAAAAATTAAAATTTTTAATCATCTCACGATTATTGTTTCTTCTTTGAGGTACATTAACTGAATATTTTAATTTAATATA